>VYZW01062122.1:1315-22378 GCA_013401315.1 Balaeniceps rex
GGAGCACCTCTCCTACGAGGACAGGCTGAGAGAGTTGTAGCTGTTCAGCCTGGAGAAGAGAAGGCTGCGGGGAGACCTTATTGCGGCCTTTCAGTACTGAAAGGGGGCCTATAGGAAAGATGGGAACAGTCTTTTTAGCAGGGCCTGTTGTGACAGGACAAGGGGTAATGGTTTTAAACTAAAGGAGGGTGGATTTAGACTAGATGTAAGGAAGAAATTCTTCACGATGAGGGTGGTGAAGCACTGGAACAGGTTGCCCAGAGAGGTGGTAGATGCCCCATCCCTGGAAACATTCAAGGTCAGGTTGGACGGGGCTCTGGGCAACCTGATCTAGTTGAAGATGTCCCTGCTCACTGTAGGGGGGTTGGACTAGGTGACCTCTAAAGGTCCCTTCCAACCCAAAGCATTCTATGATTCTATGAAGTTTGTGTTTTGTGGGTTTTTTTTTTAATCTTTTACATAGACCAAAGTTAAATACACTGATTTTCTTTTAAATTAAATCTCACAAGGAAATAAGTGCTAGCTTGGCTTAGCAAAACGATGCCATATTTGTGGAATACTAATTAAGAAGCCCCAACCCAAAACAATTCACCCACTGTTTAAACAGAAGGTTGGTGCATATCGAACTCTGTCATCAGCTATTATTCAAATTGAAATAGGTCAGGTCCCTGAACACCTGTAAATTAGCCTGGAAATTCCCTCAATTAATGAAACCTTGTCTGCCTGAGTTTATCCTGCCTTCCCCACAACACTTGGACAATCATAGCTGTAACATGTAAAATTAATCTCATTCTGTTACTTTCTGTGGAAGGGCATTTTGATTGTGCTCTGACCCCTGAGAAAAAGGTCAATACTTGTTCATTCTCCTCCACATTTTGCTCAGCAGACATCCAACTCCTGCAGTCCAAACTGGCAGACTTACTTGAGTCAACAGTCATAGGGCCCAAAGAACTGGACCGCATGGCTAAGACCTGAATTTGCAGTTCCCCACAATGCATGTCCTTAAAGCAAGATGCTTACACTGGTTTAAAGAGAAAGCAGTGTACACCAGTATCTTATTTTCCCACTGCCTCTATATCAACACAGCAAGTTTCATATTTAATTTACTTTGAAAAAATGTTCTTTTTCAAAAAGTACTTCAGTTACTCAAAACTATCACTTGTTCTGTCCCCTTCTTCCCTTTCTAATGGCTTGTGCATAAGGTTTGTTCTGGAGCAGCACACTGTGCTGCAGGGTGCCATCGCCCCTGGGATTTATAGGCAATTCCAACCAAGCGGATATTTACCTTTTCCGGAGTTTGCTCCAGCTTTTTCGTAAGGTTTAACTTTGCTGCTCTGGGCATGAGGAGTTGGGCCACTCCTGCCCTGGGAAGGGAGTAAAAGGGGGATGGAGCAGAGCAGGGAGGGGAGTGGAGGCCCTGGAGACCCAGGCACTGCAGAGGGGCCGAGGGCAGTGGGGCCAGGGCTGCTGGGCTGTCCTCTGCCACACGCTGCCTGTGGCTCCCTCTCCCTGTGCCACGAGTAACTGAGTTACTATCAGCAGAGCTCTAACCCAGAAGCAGAGATGAGTGTTTATTCCTCTTTGGGACTGCCCTAGACGTGATCTCAACCCAGACTTTTAGTGAAGCAGAAACTTTACCACTCACACTTACTGTGCAGGCCTAGTCAGAATGACAAAAAAGTTATCTCTGTTGTTGCTGCTATGCTTTCACACAAAATATGTTAGTGGCAACCACTAAACGGCTTTGCAAAAGTAAAAGTAGATGATGCCTTTCTATCTGTGAGCATGGCAAAAGCACCACGAAGATCTTTGATACCTGCTCTGTCCTAAATGCACTCCCATCAGAACCTGAGTAATGAAAAGAAATAAGCAAGACCATTTTTCAATGTTTAAGGTTTTAATTCATAGAGTAGATAATAGCATGATATTAATGCAAATAGTATGTTGTTATTACACTTGCTAACAACGATGCTATTTGTAACTTATTTTTACACCATCAGAGATACGCGCTTTAGAAACTGCGAATTAATTAAGTGGATGCTCTCAATTAAATAAAATGCTGTCAGCTTCAAATAATAAGTGACACAATGATTAAAAGCAAACAAAAAGGGCGCAATGGACATAGCTGAAGTTTACTGGTGGATTAAGTTAAGCATGTACATAACACCAACTTCTCTGGTACTGTTTTTGATTGGGTGGTCTTCAACTGCATGGAAGAAGATGCTCATTTGCACTTACTGCCAACGCTCAAATCCCATAACTAGGGTAAAATAAAGTCATATTAAAAAAAAAATGTACAGGGACAGGAAAGGACTTTGTTGAAATATTGGGCTAGGATCAGAAAAATCCATCTTACCTTCAGTCTGTACAGAGCATGCTTTCCCACCAGGTGAGATAAGTGCATCATTGCCTCCAGCCTCCCTCATCCATACTGAGGCTGCACTGGCCCCAGCCTGGCTCTGCCACAGGCTTCAAAGGTGACTTTGGCCAAGGCTTTCTGTTTGCTGCTCCGTCTCCAGTCATGAACACCACGATGCCCCCCTTCTCCTGACCTTACCCTTTCTGTTCCCAAGCTCTTACATGGCAGATACCGCCTCTGTCCTTGTGCTGGCAGACTGCTTCTTCTAACACACTCTTGAAAAGGAATTTGTACCCTCAGGCCCTAATTCAATCGTGTTCTGCCAAAATCTGGTGTTGAAGATAACTGCTGCACAAAATTATCAATAACTGCTGCAGTAAATTATCAAAGTGCTCAGTCTTCAAGGAAGACTCAGTTCTCCTCACAAGAAAGAAACTTGTTCTTTCCCTTCTCTTCTAAATATTTGAAATTTTTTATCTAAGTGAACCTAGATTAAAAATTATTTTATACATAGGTATGGATATACACATATATATAAATATAATGGCCCTAAGGGAGTCATCAGACGTGAGGTGCGAACAAACCTGGAATGGTTTAAGATGTTTCTGCTGGTCAAGACCCAGCTAAAACAAAGTGTACTCAAATGATGTGAAACAAGTTAGTTTAAACCACATTTACTGACCGGACGTGCCCCTAAATCTCTTTAATGGGGTAGTCAGATATGTGACGAAGTTAAAAGAGCGTATCTAATTTACATGCACAATTATTTCAACCATATATGCAAATTAAGCCCTGAGGGCCAGCCCTTAAAGAAGTAGAAACAAGAAGAAGCTGATGTAGGACTTGGCAGTAACAGGCAGTTTCAAACTCAGGTGAGCACAGAGCTCAGCCTTGTGGCTAAGCAGAGCCCCTTATTTTGAAAACTAAGCCTGGTTATGGCACATCTAAACCTGGGCTCTGATTTTGCAGATTACAGGGAGTCCCTGGGCTCATACAGAACATCACTGAGCTCAGACCACACCAATCAGCTGTTTATAGAAAGAGCCAGAGGTGACCAGGCTGCGCTGCACCATGCAAGCACAGTGCTCACGCTGGCCTTTAGTGCAAAAATGCTCTTTCTCTGCAACATAACCAACTGCTACAAGGAGCGTTTGTCCCAGCCAGTGTTATTTCCAGACAGGCTGTGTCAGAATAGCAAAAATCCAAGAGTTTAAGAAATGTAGAGCATTTTGCTTAGGAACTGTCACTCACTTGAGCTTCACCCTGCCCTGTTCAGCTGCTGTTCCCATCTGTACACTCTTTTTTTTGTTCATGTTCTGAAACCAAATTGGTAAGCAGAAAATTGTAGTTACTGAATAAACTACTGCCAAAAAAATCTCTGAAGGATACCCTGCAGAGCAATGAGGTTGCTGTGTGATAGGCAAAGAGCAACTTCCAGTCCAGAGAAACTCAGTACAGTTTCCCACTGGTGTAGTTAGAAGAAAAGTCCTTCACAGCTCCCCGGGGAAGCTGTAACCCATGGCTCATGGGGTTACATACCTACCCACGCTCCCCGTGGCCATTCTAAGGATGCAATTAATTTCATTTTGCACTTAGTGGTTTCCAGTCCTTCCAGTCGCTTGTAGCTCCTGCCTTGTATTGGATCTAGCAATCACCAGTTAGGTCTGGTTTACATCCAAGATTTTGCCATTGAATGCACCATATCCTTAAGAAACTCTTGATCTGAAGACACAAACACCAATGATTTTAACAATGTTTCTCAGTGGTGAGCTGCTCCCACTTGCTAAAAATGCATGCTTAATTTCTAATTTAAATTTGTCTACCATTAGCTTCCAGCAATAGGTTTTCATTATGTCATTATTTACTGGTTTAAAGAAATCTTTACTAGACGGTTTCCCCCTCCACAAAGACACTATCCATTAAACAACTCTCCCCTCTCCTCTTTTTGATAAGCTAAATACACTGAATTCTCATCTACACACACTTATCTCTAATTGCTGTCTTCACTGCAGAACCAAGAAAACCTTGAATCTAAAATTGTAATCTTCCTTCCCTGTAGCTTTCTAAAAGGCTCTTCTTACACAACTCCCAGTTTCTATTTAGGTTTTTTTCCTATTTGTGTGCTGTCCTCTTAATTTTCTTTATTTGGAAGAAAGATAGCCCTTCTGACCATCACTTCTGGTTGAGACTGCCATGTATTTGCTCATGAGCCCTAGCATCTACCTCCTAGCTTCAATTCTAGGGTTCAAGTAATGGTTTTCTTTCATAGCAAGGTCCAGACAGGACTATCCTGTGTGATGCTTCTTGTATTGGAAACAGTCAACTGTAATTGTTGTATGGTGTAAGCTACAACGTCTCTTCTGTGTATTTCACTGCAGGATGCTTACACTCCCAAATAACGAAGTTTTAGTTGTGTTTCCTATAGCCATCTTTCCATAAACATCTTGTACCAAGTTTTGTTCGTATCCTCCAAGTTTCATGAGCTCACATGTTTAATGGCCAGTGGATGTACTAGAAGAAAATCAGAGATGACTGCAAAGAGATGAGAGCATGAGAGCAACCCTGGTGTATAATCTGCAGGACGTCTTTCCTGCATGACATGGAGTGTAACACAGAGATCCCTGAGATAGTGAAAGCTCAAGGCAGGAAAGAAACTCATGGTGAAGTTCTCTGGTGGCTCCTCAGCCTTGGTTTAACTGCATTGCCCTTAGGCCGTGTGGGAATGACTCAGCTCATTCTCCCATCAGATCTTATTACCTTTGTGGCAGTGCCTGACCAACACCCATGTCCAGGCGTGAGCTTGCTCACACTCAGCCACCAGCACAGGCACCACTGTCTTTTGATCCAGCAGAGCAAGCTTAGATCTGATCTCTCCACGGGCATAGACAGACCCTCAGCATCAGTCTGTTAGGTCACGCACTTGTCCAATAGGCAGTGGGTACAGCTCCTCTCCAGAAATTAAATCGACTTGTGCCATTTTGACAATCAATCTCTCAGTGACTGATGGAATCTGCTGCCCAGGAGTCTCTGCTACACAGCTCCTACACCTACAGCACCTGGCATCAAGAGACAGGCAGCAGGTGCCAATTCTGGGTACACAAAGGGCTCACATTATCAATATTAAATAAGCTCTAAAAAACGCACTTTGTGTAGAAACTGTCCTGAAAGGGCAGGATTTCTTAGGGCCGAGACTCTCGCTTCAGACTGTGTTTTCACTTATTTCACTGTGATGCCTGAAATTCGGTTATTAGGAGCATTCAGCTTATCAGTTAAATGGATTTTTGAGTAGCTCTTCATCATCTCCCTTCAATATTGTCAGGTTTTGAGGGAAGATGTTTATAAGCCATTATATAGAGATATCTTTTATGTGTGCTAAAGAGCTCTTTCTCCAAGATCTTTACACTCACACTCCAACATATAATCAGCTTTTACAGCTATATTAAAGTCTTCAGAATAGGTGGTTGGTTTTTACAGTGGAAATCCCTGGTATATCCTTAACTACACCATTGCTCAATACGAGAGTATAGGAATACATTTAATATAATACCTACAACGTTTTATCATGAAAACTGCAATTACTTTCAACAGAACAACAGCTTCCAACCAGAAAAGCTGACCTGACTGTTCTTCTCTTGGCAAATGCTGAAACCAGCACTTACACATTGCAAAGTAGAAGAGAATGTCTCCTCTGACAGGACAAATTATAAAAACCAATGCTTATACTGTAAATAACTTTAAATGCCATATAACGTGGGTGTAAATTAGGGTACCATTAGAGCTATACTCATTTACACCAGGCGTCTAACTAGCCTATAACCCTGTGTAACTCTAGTATTAATTACTGGTGCTTTTTTTAGTGAATGGCCTATTGTTAGTTCTCTCAGCATGTATTCTGTGTTACCGTGTGGATTGCCTCACATTCACCTGATACGCTGAGAGTTATGGCATGTCCTGTAACTTCCCAGCAAAGGAAACCAGAAGTTTTAAGTGTTGTTTCTTATTATATCTCAAAACATATTTCCATCGTGTTTGTGGAAAAAGAAGGAAGAATGACAGTAGTTTAATAATACAGAGCCTTTTACTAATCTTTGCAATCAGATCTTTGGGACTTTTACTGCCATCACTCAGTGCAATAACTTCATACAAATCAGAAACCAGCACAGGGTATCCTGATAAATTTCAGTGCATAAATCAGCCAAGACTGGTCATGCTACATCAGTCTTTCTGGTTGGTACTTTATTTTGATAACTACTGTATTTGTGTCCTTTCAGATAATATTTGTCTAACACTAACATAATTGATTTAATTTGAGAGACAAATTTAATAAATTTAAATCTACACCTGAACTCCAAATGTTGTGTGCATTCTGCCAGTATTAACATAACTGAATGCTGTGAGGCATATTCATAGAATCATAGCATGGTTTGGGTTGAGAGGGACCTTTAAAGGCCATCTAGTCCAACCCCCCTACAGTGAGCAGGGACATCTTCAACTAGATCAGGTTGCTCAGAGCCCCGTCCAACCTGACCTTGAATGTTTCCAGGGATGGGGCATCTACCACCTCTCTGGGCAACCTGTTCCAGTGCTTCACCACCCTCATCGTGAAGAATTTCTTCCTTACATCTAGTCTAAATCCACCCTCTTTTAGTTTAACACCATTACCCCTTGTCCTGTCACAACAGGCCTTGCTAAAAAGACTGTCCCCATCTTTCCTATAGGCCCCCTTTCAGTACTGAAAGGCCGCAATAAGGTCTCCCCGCAGCCTTCTCTTCTCCAGGCTGAACAGCTACAACTCTCTCAGCCTGTCCTCGTAGGAGAGGTGCTCCAGTCCTCGGATCATTTTTGTGGCCCTCTTCTGGACCCGCTCCAACAGCTCCATGTCCTTCTTGTGCTGAGGGCTCCAGAGCTGGACGCAGTACTCCAGGTGGGGTCTCACCAGAGCCGAGTAGAGGGGCAGAATCACCTCCCTCGACCTGCTGGCCACGCTTCTTTTGATGCAGCCCAGGATACGGTTGGCCTTCTGGGCTGCAAGCGCACACTGCTGGCTCATGTCCAGCTTTTCATCCACCAGTACCCCCAAGTCCTTCTGCACAGGGCTGCCTCCAATCCCTTCATCCCCCAGCCTGTATTGATATTGGGGGTTGCCCCGTCCCAGGTGCAGGGTCCTGCACTTGGCCTTGTTGAACCTCATGAGGTTCACACAGGCCCACCTCTCCAGCCTGTCCAGGTCCCTTTGGATGACATCCTGTCCCTCAGGTGTGTCAACTGCACCACTCAGCTTGGTGTCATCTGCAAACTTGCTGAGGATGCACTCGATCTCGCTGTCTGTGTCATTGATGAAGATATTAAACAGTACTGGTCCCAATACGGACGCCTGAGGGACACCACTTGTTACCAGTCTCCATTTGGATATCGAGATATTGACCACTACCTTCTGGATGCGACCATCCAACCAGTTCCTTATCCACTGAACAGTCCACCCATCAAATCCATCTCCCTCCAATTTAGAGAGACTGACTGACTACTGACGTAGTCACTCCATTGTAGAAGGCCATTAGATTGATCAGGTGGGACTTGCCCTTGGTGAAGCCATGCTGGCTGTCTCGAATCACCTCCTTGTCTTCCATGTGCCTTAGCATTGCTTCTAGGAGGATCTGTTCCATGATCTTCCCAGGCACAGAGGTGAGGCTGACGGGTCAGTAGTTCCCAGGGTCCTCCTTTCTGCCCTTTTTAAAAATGGGCACCATGTTTCCCTTCTTCCAGTCATGGGGGACTTCCCCTGTCTGCCATGGCTTTTCAAATATCATGGACAGTGGCTTGGCAACTACATCAGCCAATTACCTCAGGACTCTGGGATGCATCTCGTCTGGTCCCATCGACTTATGTGTGTTCAGATTCCTCAGGTGGTCACAAACCTGATCTTCTCTTACAATATTAATATAAGATATTAACAATATTAATGAGTCTCATGTGCAGTTTGCTACTTGTTTTAAAAGAACTTTGTTGTAGAAGTTCTGCAGCCAATTCACCACATGCCTGAATTCAGCAGAACAACTCATTTCCAACCATCATAAGACTCCAGTGTCTGTTTGGGATGGTTGGTTGCCAGAAGAAATGGCTTTCTTAAGAATGGAAGCACACAATTGCCTTTCTTAGCTGGTCTATTATTCATTGTCAATCCAATGACCTTGCCATTTGTTTTTTCAGTCTTAATTTGGAGTTTTCTTTCTCATTGGAAGGGACCCATCGCCTTCTTTTCTCCCTCCTCTCCGATAATTATTTCTTTGAATTATGTAACTACTAATTTTCACAATAGCTTCTTAACTCACATTTGTACCTTTCCCTTATTTCTCCCCTGTATTTGTGAGTTGGCCAGCTCCTCAACCAGCACTAGTACACTGACCTGATTCCATTACCTCTGACAAACCCACTCCAAATTGTGTAAATCAAAGTTTAGCATATGTTTCCCAAAATTATCAGGTACCCATCTTCTGGAAGTCAGGTCTATTCAAGGCCTTGAATCTTAGAACATGAAAAAATAAATCATCCAAAGCTGCTGTGCATACATTAATAGTAATTAGGAAGGTTCGCATGTTAACAACCATAATGGTCTTGTCAGAAAGACATGCATCTTCCAATAGTCTGAAACATGTACTTGTAAAGAATTTGTAGGTGGTCTTATTTACTCAAGATCTTTTCCTTTTCCCCACAGCTATATTAGTTGGTCTAATAAAAAGATTTCAGGTGTCCCTGCCAACCTTTCTCATCATTACTTATTGTGAGCTAGTTGATGTCATCCTTGGACATTCTGGTGAGACCTGGGGCATAAAGTGTAAATTAAGTCACCTGTCCTCAGTGAAGTCTCAATTTCCTTTCTGTATTTTTATTGCACTTCTACAAATATCCTCAGTAGAGAGAAGAAAGAAAAATAATCTCATACTCAGAACTTATAAAATTCACGTTAAAAAAAGGGGGAGGGCATAAAGGAATATTTGAACATTTTATGTATCTGTGCTTTCTGAGGCACCCATCAGTGAGAGGATTCCCTAATCTGTGTTTATTTTTCAGGACATCAATTTAATTTCTCTGTTTGAGTCCATTGTGTTTTCACCTATGGTTCTTTCTCTTCTTTCGGGGTTAACTGAAGTGGTGTTTTTCTACAGCTTAGGAATATACAATAATTTTAAAATTTCTATCACTAGATGAAAGTAGAAATTAGAGCAGTCATTTTGCTAGAGTAGACATTTGTTTTCTTTATAGCTTTCCTGGCTGCTCCAGGATAATATGATCAGAACAGGAGAAGTTTTGTAGTCTCGATATTCATTGATAATTTTACTGTAAATTCTCTGACAGTCTTCTGCTATTGCATTTATCTGCACATCTGAGCAATGAAAAAAAACCCCATGAAGTATCCAATTCAATCCTGGCAGAAACAGCACAATTCCCTTGGACGCTAATGCATATTGCACCTAGTAATATCATGATATGACCTGAGACTACATTTTCTTCTTCAACACGCTCGGACAGCTCTAAGAATATGGTAAGGTGCTAGATCTCGTTATGAACTCATTCTTACTGAGCCTTCATTTCTTTCATTCTTCAACCTCAGTGGGACAATAAAGGATTGTTTCTCCCACCTTACTCAAAGTTTTAGCTCTTTTTAGAGTTTTTAATTTTAATTTAAGGAGGATGACTCTCACTAAATACATCTTCCTTTGACTTGCTGTCCGTGTGGAAGAAATGCAGCCAAGTTTGTTGAAATGAATCAACGAAATATCATGTATACTCACTCACCTCTATCCCCTGACACACACAGAACAGGCATCAACACTAGCTACCGAGACACATAACGGAAAATGGTATTTTACAAACAATGTTTTTCCTGACCTACATGAACTTGTTATACCTGCCCTAAGTGTACCTACCTTGCTCAAAGTCTTCCCAGTCGTGTCTCTAAAGCCAAGCCAGTGTGGGTATACACAGTTTGAGAGAGAATGAATGGAGAAGTGACAACCAACTTAAACATGCTTAAAAATATGCATTACAAAAGCAAGCATTTCTCTAACTCTGCTAAACAACATCTCTGAGATAGCATTAACTTTAACAGAATCACAAATAGTCATCTCAGAAATACACAGGCTTGCCTCAGTAAAAGTGACAGTAACCTTTATTTAGCCTTTACTTAAAAAGACTAAAGGAATATCCCTGAGACCAAGAAATTATTCATAGATGGAGAGGGTCAAAGTCCTTTAAAACAATTCAGATTGCAGAACTTCATTTTTACTGACACATTCTGTTCTGAAACTAGTCTTGATCCTAATACTCAGAACATGCCACTGCAAAAATCACCCCTCAGTATTAAAAAAAAAAGAAAAAGAAAAAATTCCCTCTCCATAAGAAGTTTGACTCAAGTGCTTCAGTGTAACTCACAAGTACTGACACAAGAGACTTTGGCTTGCTATCGTTAAGAATGAATTAGAATAAACTGTGAATCCCAAAGCTCCAGTTCATAGAAGCATAAAGAGAAAATTGGCAGGTAGCAGTTAGACAGTGGGCTGAACGGCTGCCATTGACAGTGCCTATAAATAGATTTTTCAAAGACAAACACATATTATCGAATACAAACATAATGCATTTTTCCACTTTGGGCTAGTAAGAGATTCTGATTTTTTTAAGAAACGTGGAGAACAACCACTTTACAAGTTTGTCACAAGAACAGATTTTATTCAACTTCCCATGTGCTTCTCATGCCTGTTTGTCTTTGATGCAGAACAACATGCTATTGATGTGCAGTTCTAACTTCGCCTTAGACATGTATACCATAAAACTACATTTATAAGCACTTTTAAAAGTAAATCTTAAATCTCTCATGTTAAGTAGAATCTGAGTGTGAACAGGGGTAGGTCATTTAGTGCAATTCCTGTATAATGCTCACTCTCCAACCTGGCTTTGGCAAAAGCAGCAGCCATCACTGCAGGAGGTGCCTGAAAACGGTTGTTAAGTAGTGCTCTTAACATCCTCATTCATTAAGGCTCCAGAATAGCAGGACAACTGTAGAACACTTAAGTGGGATTTTCAAAACCACTTGGCATTTGTCAAACTTCTTTCCAGTGAGGTCAACAGTTTTACCATTGCCCCTACTAAGAGCATAATTAGACCAGTACTAAAGTGCTTTCAAATGCCTAATGATGTCCACACACAACCATTAATACAGATGCAAAATGAAGACTGCCTATCCAGACGCCAACAACTGCCAACTGCAGATTACATTTAACTTAGATTTGGGCACCTCGGCTCATTGAAGCATCACAGAGATGGACACAAAAGAGTGTCATGTTCTCTCTGTGATAGTCCAAAACAACCAACCTGGTGCAGTGGATTTGCAGTATGTCCTTCACTAAACCAGCCTGAGATCCAACTACACTTTGTGTTGTGCTTTACACTTGAATTATTCCTGCCACCTTAAGTGTGTTAGTACAAAAGTAAAATGCTAGTTGAAAAATAATACACTTTCTGGTAGATCCTGCTCACTGTGTAGGATGTCTGATTTCCACCATTACGGGGCATATAAGAACCTGGTCTGCTCATATTTTACTGGAAGATGTTCTCTCAAAAAATACTATCTTCATGATGGAAGGTGCCTTGGAAGAGAAACTTGACAGAGGTATACGAGACTTAGGCAAAGACAGAAGGCAGATGAAAAGTGCAATAGCAGGTGGAAAAGAAGAAACAAAGACGTATTATTAAAAAAGAAATTAAAAGGGAAAGCAGGACTGGCACGCAGCATAAAGCAAGGATATGAAGCAGAAAGAAGCAGGTCTCTTTGGCAACCTTTTTGTTGGTGCTGGTTTTCAAACAAATATGTTGATTTAGTGAGCTTCGGAGGAGTTTTTGTTTGTTCATTTTCACCTTTCAGAAATCAACAGCTTTCAGCCTTAAAGTCTGAGCTAAATTCAAAGGCTTCAGAACACAAACAATAAAAAATGACATAGAGCAAAGAAAGGAATATTGTGTTGTAAGGCTAAATACACCATGCAGACAGATATAATTACTCAAGTTTCAATATATGACCAATCTCAGAACAGCAATATTAAAAGAAAGACAAAATGAGTGAATGTCACCGAAAAATCCCTGTAGTTACACTTCTGTGCCAAACAAAGCTAGAAACCAAAGGGTCAGATGCTTTTGTTTGGAAGTGACGTTGTAAGCAAAGAGTTTAAGGCCAGTCATGACTGCCTTCTCCTTTGCTGTACGGAGGCAAATGATTGTAAGAAATATACACCATACATCAAGCTTGCAGCAAAACCACAATTCAAGCAATCATCCTGTAGGTTTCCATTACAAAATGGACTATTAGGATTAATGTTTTTGGAGGTCACTTTGTTTAAATGCTATTTTGCTTCAGTGTGAGCTCATGTTGTTCCAGTGGTGGGAATGATGACTATTCTGAATGCTTTTAGATGAAAGCCACAATGAAGTGCTAAAAGCCACCTATAGTAAGATGTGGCCAGCCATCTGAGCTTGGGATGGAGGCAAGAAAGGCTGGGTACTAACTTTTCATCTGAATAGCTGACTTCACAGTCCAGTTGTCTTTATTTGACTCAATGAAACTGCTGTTCTGAAGCCCACTGGAATCAAGATCTCCATGAAACTATACTCAGGTTTGGATCAGACTCTCAGGGTTTTTTTTCCGTCTTAGCAAGCCACAGCATGGCTGGATAGAGAGACTTTGCTTGATCCAGCTGCTTATTAGAGAATCTACATTCAGGTACACAAAAAAGCTATGAGCAGCTCTACCTGCTGGGTAGAGGGAAATCACTCTTCATTTTAGGTATGTTGATGGATCATAGGGCAACAGCCGTGGCACACAGGATGAGCTATTAGTGAGTTTGTCTCATAAGTTATCTGTACTTGAGATAGAGAGAAAAAAGTTTCATTTGCCTTAAAGGCAGAAATGTTCCACCAGAGTGGAATGATTGACTGACCTTGGAGCCCTAAAGCTGATCATTTGGCACTAGTGTAAATGAAAAATTCATCATTACCAATGATTTTTGACTGCCCTAGAAAAACCAAATATTAGTAAGGTTTAATACAGCACATTGAAAATGCAGAATGCAATAAAACTTTCATATCATGCTAGCACAGGATTTCTTTGTGTTACTCATTCAAAGAGTACGATACTCTCCCTCTCTATTTCAAGTCATTCTTTCTGGAGCTGAAACAATATGGTATTTCATTTGAGTACCTTTCACCACACTTTCAATATATGGACTCACAGGTATTTTCAGTCTTTCATAAATGATAAACCTTTTATCTGCATCTTACCACAAATTCTGAACACAGAGTCTTTGGATTATTTCCCCAAGAAATATTTGGATACATGCTGTATAAGTACAATGGTCTGTGAGGTACTTCAGCACTAGGAAACTCCACTCCAGAGTAAAAGATGAGATAGAAAAAGGGTTTCTTTACTGAGACAGGTGATGGTGACCTTTAATGGCTTAGAGCTGATAAACCGCCAAGTCTATGACGTACAATCTCTATACACGAGACCCTCAAAGGTGACAAGTCAAAGACAAGATTTCATATTTTCCCTAACCTGAAATTGGGATGCCACTTGTAGAGAAGAAATAATAGTCTACCTTGGAATAGTGTAAAATATGAATTAGCCATAGGGGATTCACATTTTCTAATTAAATGCTGATTAAAATCAATTAAGAAGCTATAGCAGTCCTGCACTAATGAGGGAAGTCATATTATTACCTCTGCATTAAGTACTGTATCATCCACTAATTCCATTTAATCACAGTGAATTTTTTTTGTTAATACAAGGACCTAGACTAATATTGCAGTAGATTTGAACAATGAATTATACAGGTTCAGTGTTTGCTAGCCAAAGTAACACATTTTCCCGTATACTACACACAATGGTGATTCTAAATGTGATCTTGTGAAAATTGTAAGAGGTGTCACCTCCATTTTTTAATTCCTTCATGTTTCAATAGTGTTTTTGAACTCTACAGATTGCTAGTAGTAAATTTCACTTGTCCTGTTAAAATGCAGGTAGAATTATAAATTGTTGTAATACAAGATTTATAAAATCTTGCTACTATGTCTTAAGGCTCCAGTAATGAACAAGAAAAAGCACAAAGATGAAGCCAATATGTAATCTAGTAAGACACTATAAATAGGTATATTAATCAAAATGTTAGGGGAGGAGACAAAAGGACCCAGACATCTTCATGGCCATATGGTGTCCTAACTTTCCAAACACAAGAATCATGAATGGGCAAGAAAACAAAGCCGGATCTTTCAATTTGGTTTATAGAAAACAGCGAATCATCTTGTGGTCTGGGTAGAACAGACCCAACTTCAAACANAGTTTGCAAATAATGCAGAGCCCTGCGTAGCCAGGGCACTTATTAAAGAGGCATTTACTAGTGCATCTATCGGAGCTAAATTATACGCTTCTCACTCTTACCAGCCACTAAACATAAATGTGTCTTAAAATGCTTTATAGTGATTATAGTGCTAGGCTGAATGGTGCTGACAATTTATTCATGGTTACTGATATGATAATTTTTAATGTGATTTCCATACTTCACCAAGCTTTTTTCCCCCCCAAAGTGCAGTCTCTCTGTAAGACATGCTTCTTTGCTCTGTAATTACAGAGAAAGCTGGAACAGAATAATATCTACGACTATGTTCAGAAACNCTGCAGAAATTAAAGAGGATCTTTCATATTTGGTATTAACTTTGATAACATGCTTGATTGTTTTTTTGCTTTGTAACATGGCCCCATTATTGCAAATCTATGTTCCCTTAGCAAGCGATAAAGCTGATTCTCTAGTAACCTCTAGATAGCATAGTGTTGCTCCGCTCCTTCAGGCAAAGGCAAATTCATTACTCAAGGGGGCACTGGCAAATTCCTGGAGTGTGTCATCCCACTGGATATGGGGCCTGGAGGTTTCTGAATGTCTGGAGGAGCTTGTCCCAGAACTACCCAAGTTTGTAGGAGTTTAACACACCTCGCCCATTTGTGCAGAAGCGGGGCTTGAGTCTCTTCACCAATGGGAAGAGTAAGGTGAGGACCTGAAACTCAGAGCTCAGGCTTCGCATTTCGCTTGTTGGTTTGCTTCTGGTATCTGATTTGTAACTGTTTCTTGTGGGATTCACTTGTACAAAACCTATCTGGCTTGCTGAAGCAGCTATACACCATGTATGAAGTTTGCAAATAATGCAGAGCCCTGTGTAGCCAGGGCACTTATTAAAGAGGCATTTACTAGTGCATCTATCGGAGCTAAATTATACGCTTCTCACTCTTACCAGCCACTAAACATAAATGTGTCTTAAAATGCTTTATAGTGATTATAGTGCTAGGCTGAATGGTGCTGACAATTTATTCATGGTTACTGATATGATAATTTTTAATGTGATTTCCATACTTCACCAAGCTTTTTTCCCCCCCTAAAGTGCAGTCTCTCTGTAAGACATGCTTCTTTGCTCTGTAATTACAGAGAAAGCTGGAACAGAATAATATCTACGACTATGTTCAGAAACCTTATTGCAACTGGAGTGGGAAAAGGGAACAAATATTGTCTTCCAGACTGGTACTGCTTACGACGCTAACAGTTGACAGAGAACAGGTATGATCGCTACACTGCCGCAACGCATTCAAGAACCTGGGACCTGCCATACTGGATCCAACTCAAGTGGTCTCACAGTCCATCTCTGAAGGGTGCGCAGCACAAGCATTCATGCAGAAACACCAGGAACTGCACAGGAAGGTGGGAGAAACTAAGTGCTTATATTGATCACTATTTTAGAACATAAAGTCATAAGTGCAAAGCCAGTGTTTCTGGCAGGTGAAGAAATACTACACTTTATCCCAAATTTAAATGGAGCACGGTGATGCAGAGAGGATAAGCAACTCATCCAATGATTTGTGGTGACTCGGGGAGCTGAACGTGGGATAAATCTGGTAATATGACTCTCACCACCTTACCGGAAATGAGTATTGTATGACTCTGGATGTATTATTTTCAGAACACTCGGTCTCCCCTGAATATTGCTGAAGTCTTTACTATGGGGACCTTCTGGAAGGCCAGGCCCTGCTGTGGACCCTGAGCAGAACTCCACCAGCCCATAAGGGCTGCAATTCCACATACTCTGGAAACCAAGGCACGGACACTAGTGATCCATAGGGTTTAGGGAATGAGAAAAATCAGAGAATGAAAGAGAGGACCACTAATGAGCAAAGTAATGATCTGTAAAATGTCTTTAAAATGAAACCTGTAGTGTTTACCTGTATCTCATCCTTGAGAAACTTATAGCCCCTCCAGAAGCCTCAACCAGAATCACCGAGCTCATGGCCTGGACAATTCAGATACTTTCTGTTCAATGAGAGGAAACTAACCCACCTGAGTTCTCCTCATTTTGGGATAAGCCTTTATGCCTGGATGAAGATGAAAATCTGAAGAGGGATTGGTAATACAACATGCTACTGACAGAAACAACACTTTGAACTATGTATGTTGTCAAAAAAATTTCCATGTTGGCTTTTTATTAAAAAGCTTGCTAACCCTTGCTAGGACTGACAGAGAGAAGGAAATGTCTTGCAGCAGTCAAGGCTCACAGGGCAATTGTTGCAGTTTAGAGCTCATCATTTTCCCTCCTTTTATTATTCTTCAGCCTGCTGTGGCTGACACTATGCATAACCAGCTCACAATCACTTCCTCATCGCATTTGATTTCCCATGTTTCACCCTGTGGATTTTATCTTGCTAATGAAACCTAGGCTATTTGTCCTCAGGTATTCACATGGTCCCCATTGCTAGAGAGCCTGAAGACCTGAACATCTTAATGGAGCTTTACAAGTTCCACTGGCTGCTTCTGAACCATCCGAGATGAAAATAAAGACTTTAAGTCATTCAGGCTGGGTCACTGGTGTTGTGTATCAATTATGCAGATTCCCTCAAATGGATTCTGAAAGCATCTGTCACACATGAAAGAAAAGCTCTGTGAGCCTTTGCTAACAAAAATGTCTTTTGTTCTCTGACAACTTTGTACATAAAGGTGTGAAACCAGACGGTTTAAACAGGCTTTCCTGCTACATCGAGCAAGCAAAGCCTATTGCAGGCATGTGGGGAAGATAGCTTTTCATACATTCTGAGCACTGGATGGGTGAGGTGGGGGCTGGTTACCCCTGGCCCAGGACTCACCCTGGGGCAGTTCTCACTGAGGGAACAGCATAAAGGGAATTCTGTTCCCTCCCTGTGCACACAGGAGCTCTCAGAGAGGAAATGTGCACAAGCACAAGGCTATGAAAGTTTCAAAGACTGTATAATGAGAATGATATGCTGATAATCAGCTTAATTCCCATTTCAAACACCTAAGTCCCTTTCTGAATCTGGCCCTATAGACTTAATCCTGCATGTAGCTTAATTAGCTTAATTGTTGACCATGTCTGGTAAATGGAGGGTGGGCAGGACAGTGTGCTCTGGGGAAACTGTCCACACCCAGCAGGTCAAAGAAAAGCTTATGGTGGATGGGGCTTGGAGGGCTCTAAATGGAAATGGCTTTGTTTCAGAAACAAGAAGCCTGGGAAGAGGCTGCAGAAGTTTGTGTTCAGATAGGCAGAAGTAACTGGGACTGAATGAAGAGGAACCTTTTAAAGCTTTTCAGGACCAGAATCATTCCATGCCCAGGGCACTGAGGATCGCTTTTACATTCTTGTCTCCAGACAAATGTCTAATTTCACTATTTATGACTAGGGAAGTGAGTGTATGAGGATCTTGTGACTTATTTCTGTTCACTCTGAAAGAGCATAGCTCAGGCTTGGCTGCATTTCCTCCACGTGTCACTTCATACTTTCACTGGGACAGGGTCCATGTGCTTGTTCTTCTCTCGCAGCTTCGGACATCTTGCAGGATCAAGATCATACTGCTTAGCAAACTGCTTCCTGAGATGAAGGAAGAATTTGAGGCCGTGACTGAGGCCCTCATGTGGAAGAGACTCTTAGAGCCATGGTAAGGGCTCTGGAACCAGACCCACTGCTGATGCCTTTGCAGGGACGAAGGTTGCCACATGCACCTCTGGCACCACAGCTGACCTTTAATCACTCTACAGTTCAGGTGCCTGAGGTCACACTTTCCACTATAAATCGCTAATAACCTGGCAAAAGAAGCACTTGAGTATCTTCCTTTCTGTAAGAACAGTAAGGTAGAAGTTGGCCTTGTCTGAGGAATTTCTGGGAAAGTAATTTCTGTTGCATAAGGAAGCATGCAGTTTTACTCTATGCAGCAAATGTCAGGTGTGTAATTAAATGAATATCTACCTAAGACTAAGTATCCATATAAACCTTTAATTAGGTGATTGAGAATGCCAGAACTGAAGTTGAGTTTGGAATTTTTTTGTTTACTCTGGTATACATGGTTAAACGAAGAGAAAGTTGGGTCTACCAAGCTGTCTCAGTTTGGAGAAGGCTCATTAAAAAATAAAATAAGCTATCCTTCTGCGAAGAAACCATTAAATACAACTTCTATAAATATTTACCCATGTGAAAAAATTCTTAATCCAAAGAGTTTGGGAAATATAGTCTTGTTTTACTTGTCCTACTATAAAAAGAATCCAAGCCTGCCCAACCTGATCAAGCTGCCTTTTAATATTGCAAACATGCATATGGAATTGGTTTTTACATTTTCCCACGTTGTCCCAGAGGACAGCATCATACTACATTATACACCAAAGCCACAAGCATTTAAAAAGACATAAAGTTCATCCTGACCATTAGCTAGTTATTCAGTCATTCAGGCAAGGCAGTTAAACTGGAGTCAGAGTAAAGAGCAAGTACCAGGAATCTCAGTGAAAAGAATCTTTCAAGAGCTAGCAGTCATCCACAATCCAAGATCTTCATAATACAATCGAACTTACCAGACTCACTGATACATTTAAAAGATCAGAAAAAGAGAAGCAATATCCCAAAAATCCTCTCCCTGTCACCCTAGCAGTGCTGTCAGTGTGGTTTGTGTAGCAGATGATCAATGCTTCCTTGGCAGTGGAGACCTGGCTGGAGCTTGCACTTCCTCCTGCCTAGCACAGCTCATGTTGGAGGCAGGTCTGCACACCAGCTCAGCAAGGCTGCTCAGCTACCAACCAGGCACTCTTTACTTCTCAGCACAAGGACTAAAAGGTATATCTCCTGCTTTGGGGCTGTACTCCTGAATGTTACATGAGTATTGACCAGCTTGGGATAGTCACTGTACCCATCGAGAGAGACTGGGGCCTTCCAAACACCTAGAGCCACCTGCTTTAATGGTTTGAACCAAAGCCTGAAGACAGAGATCCCAAAATATTGTATTGTGTAAGATGCCGATTTCATGGCAGGACTAACGTCCTGGAGTGATCATGTTCACACAGTCGCTGACCTACCTTTGCGGTATGGGCAACTGCTGGCCTCTGGAGCAGCCCTCTGAGCGTAGTGGCACTCTCCGTGTAAAGCTCTCATTTCACCCTCTGTCTCTGTTAAACTCCACCTTCTCTCCCCTAGTTACTTCACTTCCCTGTTATTTTGGCTCCTTACACCACAGTCTTTGTTTAAAGTAATAAGTATTAGCATGCCTTTTTTTGCCAGTGCTTTACAATCTGTTCTGCCACTTCAGACAGGTGGTCTTTTTTGGTAGACCATGCATCTCATCTTCTCTGTCCTGACAGTCTTTGACCCTCTGTATGCGCTTTTCACGCTTCTACTTAAATGGGCATCTGTTTTCTCCTCCTTCCTCCTTATGGGTAGGTTTTAGCTAAGTGCATATCAGACTCTGCTCTCTAACAGTCATTCAGTAACTCAACAAATAAGAATTTTGTAGAGGAATTTTGTTTGACAGTTCATACAAAAGCCTCTTTTTCTCTTGAACACACTCATTCAAGCTTATTTTGCACTTAGTTATTCCTGTAAAAGTAAACATATGCAAATATGTTTTTTCATTTAAAGCATAACTATATTATTCTATTAATTAAAAACATCCTCATGTACTTTTCCATGACAAGACTGTGGTTAACAATGAAGCCTATTATCATTCAGTGTTTGCTCACATAGTCAGTGGCTAGAGTTTATATTTTTTTCAGAAGTAGTGTTTAAATTCCTCCCAGTGTTACCTACCATTAGCAGATTTAGCTTATCAGAAAATGCAGCAAAAAACATACGCAGCTCCCAGCCTCTGACTGGACCAAGTCAATATTTTTCAATTGGAATAAAAAGGAGGAGTGAAGACAGCTTTTTGAAAGGCCCCAAAATCTTACTTTTCTCTTGATTTTTTTTTAAATAAAAATAAACATTAATGAAAATATATTTGGCACAAATAGTTTCTAGGACATGGCAGCAGAAACATTACTGGATCTAGCTCCTTTCACTCACATAAAACCACCTGCTATGCCCTCAGGTTGCAGTTGCTTTTTTGCTGCACCTTTCTGTTGCTGGTTGCATGAAAGATTAATGGGGGTAGGGGTCACTTGGCTTGAGAGGTTTCATGGGATTGTACATCAGCTGGGGTTATTTCACATGAAAATGGTGCAAATACCATTTGCCCTTTTGCACTATCCTTCATACAGGAAGGGATATCAGTTTGTTGTCTAAAGCCACCTAGGGCCTGAGGAAAAATATTATTTGTTTCAATTAACATAGACAAATAGTCATTTAGACCCTCTCAG
>VYZW01062124.1:0-14022 GCA_013401315.1 Balaeniceps rex
GAGAATGCGATTAAGAAAGTGGTCTCCATGGATCTACTTCTGGAGTGCTGCCATCCTAGTGAAGAATTTCACAGGGATTTGCCAGCTATGACTGCCATGGAGGTTGGACTTCTGCTGAACTGGGAACAAGAGTGGATTTTCCATTTCGAGAGGTGATTACCCAAATGTAACCTTTGATCTCTGCTGGACAGAGTGCAGGGTAGATTTCCGCAAGTACAGATATTATTACACTTGGAATACAATATTTAAAGAACAACGTTTTTTGGTATGTGTTTTGTTTTTTTTTTTCTTTCCCTTCTCTGGAGTTGTAAGCACTAAGCACAAGGGAGCCATAGCACACAACCAAGACATCTACCACCAGTGACTGGAAAAATAATAACCTCCCCCCATTTTCTATAAATAATCATATTCCCATTTGGTACAGACTGACTGATTTTTTTTCAGTTAACTTTGATCATTAAAAAGACACTCAGAATTAAAATTTTAAAAAATCTTGCATATTAGGATAAAATCATGACCTTTTGAAGCTTTTAACAGCTACAACAATGCATACACATAGCTCAGAATATACTGAAGACTCAAGTTTGTGAATGTTTAATTCTCTATTAAAATATTAAGAATTCTAACAGAAGAGACCAGCTGGGTTTGTGTAAATAAAAGAGTGCCAACTTAAATTCAAGAGCAGACTTATTCCCATGCTTTGTTTTGGATTGTCTCAACTAGATCTCTCCAAGGAAAAACAGACATTGTGGAAGGCCTGTGCTGGAGGAAAATGCTAAAACCCTGATTTTTTGGCCTTTACAGTGAAGGAAGAAAATTCTCAACCTACATGTTGAGAAAATACCTGGCGTTAATTTGGTATGTTTGTACTATTATCATCATTACATTAGTCTTTGGTAAAATAGTCTGATTTGTGGTTCTTGACGTGATACGTTGGTGTGAACTAAACATCTCACTGTAGCCATCCAGACTGTTTTCTATGTTGGGATAGAATATTTTTGCTTGTTGACAACTATATGGATAAGACTTTCCAGAAGATAGCATTTCCATACATTTCTTGGATGCCATCATTTATCTTGGCTTTTTGTTTCTCAGTGAGACATTTCTAACTCCCTGTTTTGTTTTAATAATGGCAAGCTGTCACACTTCCAGTCTACAGTGTTTCTGGTTTTGTTTGGGTTTTTTTTGAGGGTGGTCACGTCATTGATAAAGGCTGGGTGTGTGGGGGCAGGGAGAAGTGATCAAGTAATCTTTTATTCTTCTGTACATTCATGCTTGTATTATAAAGCTACTACTTCAAAATACGGAGATGGACCATACCCTGTAGATATGTTTTAGATTTGTAGATCTGCAATTTTTCACATCCTCTAAAACTGTGTAGGTAGACAGATTTCCTTCTTCCATTATGGCTGCAGCATTCACTGTTCTCTCTGCAATGTTGGGGGTTTAAAATGTTTATTCCTTACTGGAGTGCAAGTACAGAGTCATTGTTACCTGCAGCAGTTTCAATTTTACATACCAGAATTATGAAAGACCCCCTAACGCTTTAGTGGACCAATGCTGAGGTGGATTCAGTAGCGATTCAGAACACATTACAGAGAAGATTTCAGCTCTGTAATACTAATGCAGCAGAAGGGCCAGCAACATAATAAGCATTGAGGATGGCTCTTAAAGTGACGTTTGCTACATTTAAGATCTTGGGCAGAGCTGCAGAGCCACAGCAAGGGTGAGACAAGAGGGTACCCCCCGTTTATGGTACTGCTGCACACTGCCCAGGAAGGAAGGTGCAGGACCATAGCAGTCACAGTGTCTGGCAGGAGGTCAGGAAATCCATAGGTGATGGGTCAATGTAGCTGTATATGTCTTAGAAACCAACAGGTCTCACTACAAAGTCATACCTGAACTATCTAGAATTAGCCAGTTCAGGCNACTACTTCAAAATACGGAGATGGACCATACCCTGTAGATATGTTTTAGATTTGTAGATCTGCAATTTTTCACATCCTCTAAAACTGTGTAGGTAGACAGATTTCCTTCTTCCATTATGGCTGCAGCATTCACTGTTCTCTCTGCAATGTTGGGGGTTTAAAATGTTTATTCCTTACTGGAGTGCAAGTACAGAGTCATTGTTACCTGCAGCAGTTTCAATTTTACATACCAGAATTATGAAAGACCCCCTAACGCTTTAGTGGTCCAATGCTGAGGTGGATTCAGTAGCGATTCAGAACACATTACAGAGAAGATTTCAGCTCTGTAATACTAATGCAGCAGAAGGGCCAGCAACATAATAAGCATTGAGGATGGCTCTTAAAGTGACGTTTGCTACATTTAAGATCTTGGGCAGAGCTGCAGAGCCACAGCAAGGGTGAGACAAGAGGGTACCCCCCGTTTATGGTACTGCTGCACACTGCCCAGGAAGGAAGGTGCAGGACCATAGCAGTCACAGTGTCTGGCAGGAGGTCAGGAAATCCATAGGTGATGGGTCAATGTAGCTGTATATGTCTTAGAAACCAACAGGTCTCACTACAAAGTCATACCTGAACTATCTAGAATTAGCCAGTTCAGGCACTAATAGCAGTGATGTGCAGAGAGCTCAGAGCTTACACATGCCGCACAGCCTTGCTGGGACCTCGGGGAAGCATCCGAGCAGCTAGCCTGCACCTTATTGTCAGAACAACACTGCCGACATTAAAGAGCTTAAAGCCAGGCTGGGAATGTCCTCCTGTTCTGCTTTTGCACCTTTGTGAGCTGCATTTACATGTCCTCCAGACCCCATGGTGCCATCAAGTCAGTGCACTGACAGAGCACAGGTTCCACTTCATCTCATTTCCTTTTTTTCTCCCTCAGCAATATGCAGAAAAGCAGCTGGTGGGAGAGTTGGTTATGCTGCTTGACAACAGCTGAGAGCTCCCTTATGCCACAGAGAACTATAAACCTTTCATTAGGGTCTCTGAGCAGTGTGAAGTGGCAGGCAGAGAAAGGGATTCTGGCATATGGCCGCACACACTGCCTTCATGTTGAAAAGCTTGAGCTGGAACAGCCACCAAACCCAAGACTGAGCAGGACAAGTTCTCTGTGGTGTTAGGGATCATATGGTTATAGGAGCTTGGGACAAAACTCTGGAGAAGAGCCAGGCAGAGGGTCTCATAGATAGAAAAAGAAGTAGTTAAAGCAAAGATTTGGGGATTTTGATAAAAATATTCTGCAGTTCTGACATGACTTTCTCCAACCTGATCTGAGCAGCTGTTTACTCCCCTGTTTCCAGCCTGCTGAGCCGGTTTCATCCTTTCAACTTCACTCCATACCTCTCCCTGTAAGTCCCTCCCTCCTTCCCTGCTTCTCTCCCTTCTTCCCTCCCTCTCTCAGAAAGCATAATTTTGGTGAAATCAGGAACAGGGATCTTACCAGAGCTAAAAAATAAATATAAAAAAATAAAACAGAAGGTTAAAGTAGATCAAAAATGGTGAGGGCAAAGTTATCAGGGAAAATGAGCCTCACAAGGAAACTTTTTCTCTTAATGCCTGTACAGCTGATAAGTTGGGTGGTATTTAGTTTGTTTAGGCATATTTTAATATTCTTCTTGTAGACAATTCACAGAACACATACCTTGTGCTTTACATTAAATGCACTGGGGATATTTTACGAAAATAATAATTTTTACTCCATCTTGTCTGTCCCTAACTCCTACAGCGATTGAGACTCTCTTACCAGTTATCTAGTAGCTTAATTTACTGTAATCTAGTTCTGCATTTCTTTTGATGGCTTAATTACTTTCTAATTATTTTTGGCTTTGGGAGGAAGCCAGGTGAAGGCAGAATAATAAGCTGCTACATATCATTTGTAATCTAGTAAAGTTACAGGTTTACTCCAAAATCAAGGGCTTCTTTTGCTTGGCATTACATGGAGAGTGATAATCCAAACAGACAAGGGAGGAGGGAGAATTGTATTATTATTAGCCCTGTTTGGCCTGAAGAGGTGATTAAAGATGGATCAATTTACTGCCTGTCAAAAAATAAGTCTTTTTCAAAAATAATATTCCAGTCCACCCTACCAGACCCCAACAGACTCATCCTCTCTGTACTTTTATTTTCTTATAAATAATGGGTCCTGTGTTGCTGTTGAGCCTATTTCATTCATGAGTAACATGAACAACAAACAGATTGAGAAATCTCTCCACTGCAACATCAAAAGTTAGCAGCCATGAGCAGAAGTATAATACTCCTAATTTCCACTTGTTTTCCAAACCCTGGTTTCGGTAGGTTTCTCATTACATGTTCCCCCCCACCCCCCAACAAGTATGGGACTGAGTTGCCTAACCTCAAGCATCTAATGATGTTTGAAATTTCCTAGGGAATCACACCCAGTCTGTTTCAGAGCAAGGATTTTCACTCCACGTTACTTTGATTCACACTAGGTACTCCCAAGACTTCCAGGTCAGTTTGCTTAGTATTTCATTAGAACATTCCTCCTCACCTACCCTCTTCCTGTCCTCTTCATTCTCCTCCAGACTTTCATAAAACAAGCTCTAACACTGTCACATCTATGAAATATTTTAGCTTTCATGAACCAAAATCCAACAGTAGCATTTAATCTAGTAAAAAGTAACAGTTAGCTGCAATGTTATGTAGCACGTCATACACATATATCCTGGCTTTACCAATGTATGAACATGTGCGTCTGTCTAGAAAGGTATATGACATACTTATGTATATATACATATATAAAACTTAAAAATACAGACTCATCTCTGATTTTTTAAAGTCTGAAACAGAAAGAAAAAAATTAACATAGGTTATGTGTTCAGTATTAGAGTTAGTGCATGCACACGCATACACACAAACATGTTCCAACAAATAACGTAATGTTGTGATTCTTGGCTCATTCACATCCAAGAAGCCAAAAAAGTGCATTAAAAAAAAAAAAGTTAAAGCTTCAGGCATCAGGCTCCAGGCCAATGATAGAGATTACAAAAAAAAAAAAAAAGAAGAGCTGGAGGCCAAGCATTGCTATGTTTGCCAGCTTTGACATATTGGGTGACAGCATAATACATTTAGCCCTAATCTAACACATAACCCTGTTGTAATTAAAATCTAGCACATTTTGCACAAGGTCACATTTAGTTTTATTGACCACTGTGATGCTGGAAAAAGATTTATGAAGATGGCTTGAAATGTCTCAAGTGTTAAAGCAAATAGATGTAAAATGTTTCCCACTTGAAAACCAGCTAGGTAATTGTCCTTTTCTTTTGTGATTTCTGTAGAAATCTCTCTTTGTCTGATGGCTGCGGTATACCAGTCAGAAAATTCTCTATGCCATTATCGCTAAGCTTAAGGTTTTTGAAATGTCAACTATAAAGTAAGGCTATAACAGTATGTTAGATATTATTTTTCTTCTTTTTTGATATGTAGCTGAATTTTGTGGATATTCTAACAACTTCAGGACAGAAACACAAAACAATTTTTCTCCTGCCTTCTGATGTGATTCCTTTGACTCCTTTACTAAACTGAGCATGGATATGAACTGGTTTTCTTTTTCCATTCTTAATGTAGATGGAATGGGTATGCCGTAAGTTGGTTAGTATCAAGATGGAAATTGAGTACTGCCAATGCTGGCTTTGTGCAAGACTAATATTTGGAAGCTGCAATCATATTTGAAGAAGTTTGAGATCTCATTTAAGAAAAACACATCCCTCTTTCTAGGTGTATAAGGCTTAAAGAAGCAAAGCAGCAAGGCTAAATGTCTTTCTCATGAAACTTTAATATTACATTTGGCTCTAAATCTGGTTTGAGTACCCTGCACTGTCTGAGTCTGCTTCATCCGATGGAAATAACCGAATTATAATGATAGGTTGGTCACTCCTCCTTTTTCTGTGGTTACATCCTCAGTAACAGAAGAGGAAGTAAAAAGCAGTAGCTAATTTTCCAGGAACTATCCAACTTCTTGAATAAATTAGTATTCTAATGATAATGATTGTCAGTATAGAATTTTGGGGGGGGAGGTTAACTTTCAATATAAATACACTAAAATGCGAAATACTCTTAAAGCAAGTTTCTGTGACTTAAGGCACTAAGAATGGATTGCAGTTTGAGATGAGATCACATAAATTTAGGTTTCTACATGTTAGTGTCTGCAGGTATTATGGTTATTTTCCAAGAGAGTCTGATGAGTGTTTAAGCTTTCATTGTAGTCATCAGAGCTCTAGCCAATTTGGTCAGTGGATCTTAGACAACTTAGTCAGTTTATCTTAAAGTAGACACCTAACTTTGATCAGCTAAATATCTATCTAGACCCCACAGATTACAGAGACTGCAGCTTAGACTGACTATTCCGTTTCTGTTGCCTATGCCTAGGTGTCTAGCACGATTTTGCTAAAGACAGATATTCTACTTGGCTTCCAGACCTGGGAGACAGTAAGGCCATCTGAACCAAATGTTCCTGAAATTCATACCAAAGGATCAAGTTACCTCACTAATCACAGTTATCTCACAATAGCTGAGTTTTGAAAACTCCCCATTTTCTGGCCATTAGGCAGCAAAACATGTCAAGGGAAGGAATGGCATGTAGCATAGCAAAATGATCTTCCATGGCTAAACTCAGTCTTTCTCTAAGGTTAAGAGTTTTCACTTAGGTAGTTATTATGGCTCAGCTTCCATTATGTAAATTTTTAAACAATAATAAATTGTTACATGTCTGAGTCTACAGTGAACTTAAAAAAAAGTGAAAATAATGTGCAGACTAACACAGAATATTCATACTTGGGAATTTTTTTTTCAATAGACAAATATGCAAATTTTGTGTGTCTCAGCTTCAACACTTGATGTTGATACTCTCAGCTTCAAGAGTGTACCACCACTGAGACAAAGAACTTGTAAAAAAATGATCTTCACAATTATTTTTGCTCAGGGAATGAATTTTAATTGAAGGAAATCTGGAATGGGTTCAGTGTATGGACCACAGCACCCTGACTGGTGGCCACAGCTATAAAGCAGCTCCATGAAAAGCCCATATGGATGGTCTAATGATAATCATTGAAGAAGAGGGATGCTGGATAGTTGCAGGAGATGTATTGTTGCAATTCTGAAACCTGCTGGCAGAAAGGCAACTGTGACCGGGAGTAATGAAGCATTTGGTACGGTTTAAAAGCAGAGAAAACTGGGAAATTCTGCAAAGAGAGTTATGGGCATTGTCAAAATACTAACAGTCCGGCCACGTTATAGGTAAAGTGGCAACACAACAATCACATGCAAGACAAAAGACACCACAGAAAGCTAAAATAATAGCAGTGGGCTTGGAGACAAGCTGCTAGTTAAACTTTGTTATGAGCTTCATTTAAATCTCCAGGGAATATTGCCTAGTTTAAGTGGCTAAATTTCTTGGGATAAACATTAAGCAATTATATTGCTCTATAGAAATAACAGGCTTCTCTGGAGGGCAATACGCAATGCCCAAATTTTGTCTTCCTAAGAAATGTTCCCAGAAGAATCTCTATTGACTACATTTTAACTGTGTAATCCTGTAATGCAGTATTGCTATTGACAGTAACTTGGTCATAAGCTTTGTACTGAATTTTCAAGGCCTCAAGTCTGAGGCTTGTCAGCCTTGCTCTGTCTGAACCTTTCTTGACCAACTTTTTTTACTTGGTTTATCTGTGACAACAATTTCTCTAATTAACCAGGTGTCTATAATTACTTTCGTTTATCATGAGTCAAAACAGAGTTTTATATAGGTGACAATAACAAGCAGTTATTCTATGCAGAATGCATTAGTTATGACTAACACAATGATGTTGTGTAGAGAAATGCAGGCCTTGTAAAATAGCAGAGGCCTTGAGAAGTGGAGGCACAGGATGCAGCAGAGAGGAGGGCAGGCATGGGATGATAAGGGATGGGGCAAAGACTTGGCACTGGAGACCTTGCAGCTATAAAAAACTCACCAATGGTCAGTTAAAGAAATGCAGACATGAAGCTGGACAAAACTGGTTTTAGAGGTAATAAAGAGAATGCAGAAGTAGTGTCTAACATACATAAGAGGCACCATCTACAGTAAATCCATGTGTAACACGGAATTGTAGATCAATGGAGAGAGAAAAGGTATAAAAGTGTGCTACAAAACATACAAAAATTACCCCAGGTGGATCCTGGAGTGAAAAGAAACCATCACCATCATATTACTCCCAGTGAAAGACTCGGTGCTGACAGCTAGCAATAGCACCCCCATCAACACCGCCAGAATAAAACCACTGACCCTAGGATCCAGAGGAGTAGTGGGAGGGTGACCATAACCCCAGGAATAGTGGTAGAAACTAAATAGTGTGTGTATAACAATTTTAACTGCATCATTCTACTTTCTTTTTCTGTAAATTAGATCTGAACTAATAACAATTAGACTCTTAAGATTTCAGTTACACTGGCAATAATTTCTTGGCTTTACATATGCCTCATATGTGTTTCCTCTTTGCCCATAAACAAGATTTTTAACATGACAATGTGCAAGCCTGATAGAGGAAATATCCAAACTCAATGTAAATTTCATACCTTCGTTATGATAATATCAAAATTGTCTGGGGGTTGAAAAGACCATGATTTTTGATTGCATATGTATGGTGTTCAGTGTCAGATGAATAACAAGGTTTCATTTTTGTGTGAAATGTTGAAGATTTAAATTTTTTTTCTGTTCCATAATTAAAGGAAATCAAGATCTTAAGACAAAAAAATACAAAAATTTATTAAAAAAAAAAATTGTGCTGTGATGTCCTGGTTTCAGCTGTGATAGAATTAATTTTCTTCCTAGTACCTGGTATAGTACTGTGTTTTGGATTTAGTATGAGTAGAATGTTGATAACACACCGATGTTTTAATTGTTGCTGAGCAGTGCTTACACTAAGTCAAGGACTTTTCAGCTTCTCATACTGCCCTGCTGGCAAGGAGGCTGGAGGTGCACAAGAAGCTGGGAGGGGGCATAGCCAGCACAGCTGACCCAAACTGGACAAGGGGATACTGGGGGAGGTTGGCTGGGCAGGTGTGGCCACTGCTTGGGAACTGGCTGGGCATTGATCAATGGGTAATTGCATTGTTCATCACTTGTTTTGTATATTCTTTTATCATTATTATTATTATTTTCCCTTCCTTTTCTGTCCTATTAAATTGTCTTTATCTCAACCCATGAGTTTTATCTTTTTTTTTTCCCATTCTCTCCCCCATCCCACTGCAGGGGGAGTGAGTGAATGGCTGTGTGGTGGTTAGCTGCCTGCCAGGTTAAATGATGACATGTGGTCAAACCTTCCTCAGACCTGGGAAAACCTCATGTTCTGTCTGATTCTTACATTTCATCATGCTATTAATTCATAAGGGTGCATTTCTTTCTTTCATTTTTTTTGTTTTGATGACAGATTCCATCTTTGAAATCAGGGATGTTCTCTCAAAGTCCTCAAGTATGTTTAGTGAAGACAAGTTATAAAATATTTACTACTGTTCATTCCAGTGAATTATTGACCTGTAGCCTTTGCTGATGTCATCTACAATGTTTGATAGAAGCCTTAGACGCAAGACATGTTGGATGCACATGGAGACAGATCTGTTGCACATAGGAACTGTCTCTAACGGAGTTCAAACATAATTGCAACTATTTTAGAGGGACCTTAACTCGATAATATCTTGTCATCACCTATCAGGAACTGAATGGAATATTTCAGAATTTTCTTTTATTGACATTGCATTTACTTTCCCTGTTGAGCCCTATGCAAGTACCAAATAATGGTTAGCAGATAGAGGGCTAAAATTGGCCCAGTGTGAAAAGTGTTCTTTGCCTAGCTTGAGAAAGGAGTTAAAAAACTTTGAAGGCTTTACCTTAAGAGGATTTTGAGCATTTAATTAGCCATGGGGTAGTGTGAAGACCTTGGCAGCCTTGCACATACGAGTAAGTGAAAATTAAGAGTCCAATTCATTCTACATTTAGACATTAACTGAAGTGTTAAAATTATAAGACTGGCTGTTTCAAATTGTCTCATGTGTCATCAGACAAAGAAATCTGCCTCCAGAAGATCTAAGATCTAAATTATTTTCAAAGCATACTTCCCTTTCCATTTACTGTAAGCAAGGTCTAAGATAACCAACAAAGACAGCTCCTTAACATTGTATTTTTGGATGAAATTAATCCAGGTGTAACATTGGCTATCAAGTTAAGTTCTGCTAAATTAAGGCTATGAGGATATCAGCAGTGTTCAGTATGCTGGATTACCTGCTAAAGTCATCATAGGGTTGAAGATTTAGCATCATGTGCAAAATAAGTGAAAGTGTGACTTTCTAGGGCATAACTTCTAATATGATTGAACTCCATGTGTATTACAGGGTGATACAATGAAGTTGTCTTCAGTTTGAAAAGAATGTGTCTATCTCAGTGTGGTATTAACCTACCTAATAGTCTCTGGTCATTTGTGCTCGGAGGTTGAATTTTGTTGTGATCTGTGCTGGTTCACATCCTATCTGTTTAGAGAACAGATAAATCTTGCAGATGACCCAGTACAAGACTCAAATTTCTAAGTGTCTTGGGAATGCTGGAAAGTGGTTTTTAATGTTTGTTAAAGTACATCTGAGTCCTTTGTTTCTGTCTCTAACACCCTCTCTTTACTAGTTGCAATCATATTTTGCAAAATGTACTAATATTTGGTTCATTTTCACCCCATTGAGGAACTAAACCAATAGAAGAAAAAACATGAAATAAGAACAAATGGAACTCCCATTTGTCTGAAAAACTTTCACTAATCATTTCCCTCTGTTTTTAAAGGATGTCATATATGTATTGAAAAAGAGATTTATTGTAACTTGAATCACATAATCTGATTTTTTCATGACCTTACCACAGACAGTCTTACAAGGGCTCTCGACATGTGAGCAATGATCTATGGATGTATACAGTAGTGCAGCTGAGATTTCCTAGACCAATGATTAATGTTGGGTTCAGGCTGTGCATTGTACTTCCTCTACTATGGCATGAGCACTATATTCTGAAGTCTAGAACAATGTTGTAAATGCACAACCATAGCAGCACTTGGTATGATAGCAATGAAAGGAGTTGCTAGCTGCAATTAATTACCATATATTTTAATGGAGTTATGGTGTAGTTAAAACAATAGGAACAGATTCGTCTAGGACCCCAAATAAAAGTCTATTGAAATGTTAGCTCAAGCTAGCAACCATTAATCATGAACAAAATGAAAATATTAGATTGAAATGCTCCTGAATTCTGAGAATTAATATTTGGACCTGAATCCAATACAAATATCAGACACCTGAGTTGCCTGAATTCTGTCTCCACTGCAGACAAAAACCATAACTCAGTCCTGCCTTTTTAATAGATTTTCAGAAGTGTTTCTCTCAGACACAGTAGATGCATGATCTCATTCCTGCTTCCACTTCTCACTCTCTTGTGCCTGCCAATAGTGGCAGTACTCATGTTTCCTGAAAGTGTCCCACTGCTGTGCTCATCCTTTTGTCTTCCCTGTCATGCTCTAAGGAATATCACCAGTGAAGGGTTTTACAGGCTGTGAGATGAAAGAGCTTGCCCAGAATAACTCTCTGGAGATACAAGTTCTTTGACTTTTAATATTCATTTGAACTTCAGTACTGCTCTTCATTGACACAAATTCCTTTCCACTTTCATAGAATCATAGCATCATAGCATCATAAAATCACAGAATAGTTTGGGTTGGAAGGGACCTTTAAAGGTCATCTAGTCCAACCCCCCTGCAAGGAGCAGGGACATCTTTACTAGGTCAGGTTGCTCAGAGCCCCGTCCAACCTGACTTTGAATGTTTTCAGGGATGGGGCATCTACCACCTCTCTGGGCAACCTGTGCCAGTGTTTCACCACCCTCATTGTAAAAAATTTTTTCCTTATATCTAGCCTAAATCTACCTTCCTTTAGTTTAAAACCATTAACCCTTGTCCTATCACTTTCAGAAGTTCTGTAGAGCCAGTGAAATTGCATGCTTAAATACCCTTGTTCCCCTTTTTGGTACGTAACAAACATACTGTTTGAATTCACGTATTACACCTTCAATGCTGAGATCATGGATGCGTGTTAACAGTCTTATTTGCTGTGTCACTCAACAGCCTCATTTTTGCATTTCTGTTTCTGTGTCAGCCTCCTTTTTACCTAAGCTTCCTGTCCTGCACCTAAACCCTTTCATCTCCCATACATTCTCTCACCCAGATGCAGATCTTCTTCCAGAAGCCGACATGAACTTTTTCTCCTCAAATGCAGAGTATTTCTGTCTCTGGAAAAGGAAAACCTCAGAAACCACTTTTCCCCTGGATGCAGGACATTGAACATGCTCTGTCATAAGAAGCTGATTGTGTTTCTAGTTTGGAAGGTTTATGACTTTTCTGTTGCTAAAGCAAGGTGTTAAGTTTATATTTAAGAATTACACTCCTTTACCCCTGAACTTTACATCCCTAAAATCACTAAATTGTAAACATGGTGCCTGCGTCTTGGAGCTACTTGATCTGACCTGCCCTGCTAGGAGGAATTTGTAATTTGGACAGCATCCACATCCACAATCCCACCTAAAATAATGATGACTTTGAAAAGCAGCTATTGCTCAGAATCTGTTCTCCACAAGACTTAGCCTGGTTCCAATTTATTATTGGAGTTTTACAGTCAGAAAGGCATTTGGTCATCTGCACTGATGTATGTTTCAGGCCACAATCCATCTCTTAGAACAATATATTACGCTTATTGTAATAAAAACCTGATGATTCACAAAGGCTGGATACCCTTGATTTGGAGACATCAAGGTATGGGAATTCTGCAATTTCTCTGGGTTAATCAGTTAGCTAATAGCCTATGCTTTCAGAAAGTTGTGCCTAGCTTCTACTTTGAATATGTTTGTTGTAAACTTATCCTGGGATCTTCACAGAATCACAGAATCAAAGAATCACAAAATGGTTGAGGTTGGAAGGGACCTCTGGAGGTCACTTGGTCCAACCCCCCTGCTCAAGCAGGGACACCTAGAACCAGTTGCCCAGGACTGTGTCTAGATGGCTTTTAAATATCTCCAACAAGGGAGACTCCACAGCCTCTCTGGGAAACCCGTGCCAGTGCTTGTCACCATCACAGTAAAAAAAAGTGTTTCCTGATGTTCAAGGGAACTTCCTGTGTTTCAGTTTGTGCCCATTGCCTCTGGTCCTGTCACTGGGCACCACTGAAAATTCAGAGCCTGGCTCCATCTTATTTGTACCCTTCCTTCAGATGCTTTTATGCATTGATAAGATCCCACCTGAGCCTACTCTTCTTTAGGCTGAACAGTCCTGGCTCTCTCAGCCTTTCCTCATAGGAGTGGTGCTCCAGACCCTTCATCATCTTTGTGGCCCTTGACTGGACTCCTCTCAGTATGTTCATGTCTCTCTTGTACCAGGGAGCCCAGAACTGGACACAGTACTCCAGGAGTGGCCTCACCAGTGCTGAATAAAGGGGAAGGATCACCTCCCTCAACCTGCTGGCTATACTATGTCTAATGCAGCCAAGGATTCCATTCATATTCTTTGCAGCAAGGGCACATTGCTGGCTCATGTTCAACCTGGTCTCCACCAGGACCCCCAAGTCCTTTCCTGCCAAGCTGCTTTCCAGCTGGGTAGCCCCTAGCATATATTGGTGCATGGAGTTGTTCCTCCCCAGGTGCAAGATTTTGCACTTCATGAGGTGCAAAGGAACCTCATAAAGTTCCTGTTGGCCCATTTCTCCAGCCTGTTGAGGGCCCTCTGGATGACAGCACATCCCTCAGGTGTACCAGTCACTCCTCCCAGCTTAGTGTCCTCTGCAAACTTGCTGAGGGTACTCTCTGCTCCATCATTCAGATCGGTAATGATGATGTTGAGTAAGACTGGACCCAGTATTGATCGCTGGGGTACACTGCTAGTCACTGGCCTCCATCTAGACTTTGCACCCTGTTCACCACCCTCTGAGCCCAGCCATTTAGCCAGTTTTCAATCAACCTCCCTGTCTGCTCATCCAGCCCATACAACAA
>VYZW01062124.1:14063-40476 GCA_013401315.1 Balaeniceps rex
AACAATAGCTTCTCTATGACAATTTTATGGGAGAAAGCGTCAAAGGGATTCCTGAAGTCCAGGTAGACAATATCCACTGATCTCCCCTCATCTACCAGGCCAGTCACTTCACTGTAGAAGTTTATCAGTTGGTCAAGCATGACTTCCCCTTGGTGAAGCCATTCTGACTACTCCTCATGATTTTCTTGTCCTTAATTGCCTGGAAATGGTTTCCAGGATTTGCTGCTCCATAACCTTCCCAGGCATCAAGGTGAGGCTGACTGGCCTGTAATTCCCTGGCCCTTCTTGAAGATGGGGGTGACATTTGCTTTCCTCTAGTCTTCAGGCACTTCTCCCAGTTACCATGATTGATCAAAGACTATCAAGAGTGGCTTTGCAATGTCATCTGCCAGCTCCTTCATGGGTTCGTCCCCTCAGGGCCCATGGACATGTATGTCCGGTTTGCTTAAGTATTCCCTGACCCAATCCTCTTCCACTGAGAGTCCATCTTTCTTGCTCCAACCTTTTCCCCTGGTCTCTGGGACCTGGGATTCCTGCTAGTAAGTACTGAGACAAAGGTGGCATTCAGTACTTCCACCTTTTCCATGTCATGTGTAATCAGGTCCCCCATCTTGTTGAGCAATGGGACCCATATTTTCCCTAGTCTTCCTTTTGTCTCCTATGTACTTATAGGAGCCCTTCTTCTTTTCTCTGAAATCCCTGATCAGATTAAATTTCATTTGAGCTTTAGCTTTCCTAACTTCATCCCTGGATGTTCGGACAATGTTTCTGTATTCCTTCTGGATTACCTGTCCTTGCTTCCACCCTCTGTATGCTTCCTTTTAATGTTTGAGTTTGGCCAGGATCTTTGGGCATCTTTCATAGAATTATAGAATCATAGAATGGTTTGGGTTGGAAGGGACCTTTAAAGATCATCTACTGCAAACACTAGATGGGCCGGGACATCTCCCACTAGATCAGGTTGCTCAGAGCCCCGTCCAACCTGACTCTGAACACTTCCAGGGATGGGGCATCCACAACTCCTTTGGGCAACCTGTTCTAGTATCTCACCACACATATCATAAAAAACATTTCATGTCCAATCTACACCTACCCTCTTTCAATTTAAATCCTTTGCCCTTTGTCGTGTCCCTAGAGTCCTTGATCTTTCTCTGGCTTTCTTATAAGGCAGAGCTATTTCAGCGTAAAACCTTAATAAGAAATATACAGGGATAAGTATTAACTATGAATCAATGTATGATTTGGAGCAATTCCCAATTTCACCAGCCTTTGCTGGCTCTGATCAGATGGGATCCATTTCTTTCTAGTGGTAAACTGTGATTATTANAAACTTCACCTATAGTTTCTTTCAGTGCTTCAACCTTAAGCTGGAATTATAGAATCATAGAATGGTTTGGGTTGGAAGGGACCTTTAAAGATCATCTACTGCAAACACTAGATGGGCCGGGACATCTCCCACTAGATCAGGTTGCTCAGAGCCCCGTCCAACCTGACTCTGAACACTTCCAGGGATGGGGCATCCACAACTCCTTTGGGCAACCTGTTCTAGTATCTCACCACACATATCATAAAAAACATTTCATGTCCAATCTACACCTACCCTCTTTCAATTTAAATCCTTTGCCCTTTGTCGTGTCCCTAGAGTCCTTGATCTTTCTCTGGCTTTCTTATAAGGCAGAGCTATTTCAGCGTAAAACCTTAATAAGAAATATACAGGGATAAGTATTAACTATGAATCAATGTATGATTTGGAGCAATTCCCAATTTCACCAGCCTTTGCTGGCTCTGATCAGATGGGATCCATTTCTTTCTAGTGGTAAACTGTGATTATTAATTCGTTTTACAAAAGAAAGAAGAGAAACAAAATTTAGGTGCATCCTTCTATTTAATTTTATGTCATCTACCATAATGAGATCATGCTTTTGAAATAATTTTGTGACAACATTTTTTTGGTAACTACATGTTACAATAATCATTTGGCTGATAAACACACTTATCCCACTACCCTAGACTGATGTAGAATAGACTATAGACAGAAACAGAGTTAAAAGTTAGAAAAGGATCTTGCTCATAATCATGGTTTTCACATAAATGCGTCAGAATTCCCAGTGGCAACCTTAACTTCACCTAACTGGTCTCTTTGTTCTTTTATATGTATTTGGGGGAATGAGGAGTGAGGTGAAAATATGAGTAAGTAGTGAGCAAACACTGACATCACTCAAGTAACAGTGCCTTAGCACAGCTCAGCTCACCTGAAAGCTGAGTATAATTCCTCACGTAGACTGCCAGTAGAATCAACACAGAGCAGGAAAGATTGCTTGGAGGATAAAGAAATCCTCCATTTTTCTTCATATGTGAAGGTTGAATAGTGTCTTTCCATTACGCAGGTGTACAGGCAATGGGAGAGCTCTTTCCATCCAGCTATCTTCTCATTCATAGTGTGAGTGACACACAAATCAGGAGTCCTGTACGCAGTTTGTTATTGCTTCCTTCCTAATGCAATTCAGTACAAATGAAGACTCATAGCACAAGAAAAATCACTGCAGTTGACTGAGCCATGACAAACCAATTTCATTAATAATGGGAATATTCTGAAAATCTTTCTACTTCACCTAGTTTTAAATGGGTCTGTTTTCCATAGTTCATCGCATTTCCTGCTGTATCCAAGCTGAAAATTTTATAGGGATTTGGTTTTTGAATGGTTTTTTTTTGTTTGTTTTTGGTCAACATAGACCTTTTCAAATACCATATTCTTCAAAGAAATCTAACAATATTTTCGGAAAACACAAAACACTCGTTACAGCTTTCATCTTTCATCTAATTATGTGATTGTTACAACATCATTAAAACTGCGGCAGAAAACGTGGTGAAAAAGGGAGAATCACTGCCACTATTATTCATAAAAAATATTGATTTTTGAAAAAGAGCTTCTTTTCTAACAAAAATATTTCTGGCATGAAAACTCATGTCTGTTTTTCCCATTATTGTGGTACAGTTATTTATTGCTCACTTCATGTATTATAAATGATGAATTACATTAAGCACAAAATAAAAAAAATATAAACAATTATCTAAAAATCCTTTTGCTTTAGAAGAAGACATTGCTATCTGCACTGAAATGCAATTATTTTTTTTCTTTATCAAGGTTTAGTACTTTATTTTAATTTTTCCAATGCCTTCTTAAAGAAAAGAAAAATAATTATGCTATAAGTTTTCCTGTTAATTGAGTAATCAAAGATTTATTGTCATAACAGTTTTCTCAAGTTGAAATTTTTAACTTAACAGCTTACATTATTGCAGTCTGGTCTATACAAATACATCACTGTCTTATCTCCATCTGTGACTAGTACGTTTTATTTCTGGTATTGCAGACTGTTGTTTTTCTCCATTCCTTGAATCAGGTAAAAGTAGCTTTTTTTTTTCTGTTGGCACCTTCTTACACTCAATTTCCTTTCCAATCCAAATGATCCATATTCCCAGCATGCTCCCTTCACACTCTCTGAGTCTGCCAGTTGTGATTGTTTCAAACAGAATTTGTTATTTTCCAGTGTTTTAAAGTGGACAGATTCTGTTCTCAGTTCTATGTTGCTTAAACAAAAGGAAACTCCATCAACACCAAATGTGCTAACCTATATAGAAATGATCAGATAGAAAGTAACTCTGTTTACAGGGTGTATTGACATCTTGTTTTTGTCTAAATTCCGTTTGAAGTTTGGATATAATGTGGTCCTTTTGGAGCGTACAATGATTTTATTAGAATTGAAGGGATTGATTGTAACCAAAGCTGTGTTTTTTTTCATAAAGTGATGCTAGTAACAAAAATGGACTATGAATTTCTCTCTTCTCCTTGCTGTCTTTCCCCCTTTCTGCTTGCCTGACATGTCCCCAAGTTCTGCTACTACAACCACTTGCTGGGCTGCAATGTGAAGCATATCTGAGGGATAACCTTGGCTGAACACGAGTGTCATGGGGGGAAAGGAGTGCTAATAACACAGATCACAAACAACCCCAGTGACAGCAGTGGGGAGGGAGGGAATTAAAAGATCCAGTGGCAATGAATCCTGAGCCTAGGACATTTGGTGGACAGAGGACAAGGACCTCTTAAAAGCTACTGAAAACTGCTACACTGAAAGACTGTGCTCTCCAGGCTACAGTGGGCTTTGGTCTTGATGAGAAGGTGCTAGATGTTACTGCGGATTTTCCAAATTTTTCCTATTGTTCAATGAGTAATGAGAGAGGATGAGTTCTTCAGGGTCTTAGCCGTCATTTCTGTTAAAGGCTGAGCAGGAGGTTGTTAATGTTTCTAATTGACACACTGAGATAGGTCCTGGACTGAGATTTCTTCATAGGCTTTGAAAAGTCCCTCAAAGGATTTCCCTATGTTTTCTTTTTTCTTTTTGCTGTTGTTGTGGTTTATCTGAATATCTTTAAAAATCTGGGTTTATATGTACGCCTGTTGTAGCTGAAAGCAGAATATGTCCTGCATGAAAATGATGTAAAATGTTTTCCTAATGCTGCAAAGAGTCAGAAGCCATAATTTGGAAGTGTGAACTATCCTAGTAGTTTTCACGGGCAATAACCAGGTGTTAGTGATAATGATATTTCCCATTAGCTTGCTCATCAAAGTAAAGAAGGAAAGAAAAATGTAGGCTTTACTGTGAATCATGGCGTGCACTTCCCAAGATGGAAGTCAGTTCTAGTCTAAAGATGAGTAAAATTTAGAAGACCAATTCAACAGATGTGAATTTGTATATTGACTAGGATGGAGACAATAACCAACCAAATATACATGGCATATGCTACCAATCCTAAGTTGTAGTGAGGCAGAAGTTCAAATGGAGCAAGCTCAGCGTAATATTTGAGGCAGTGATATTTATACCAACTTGTTTACGACTTACAGCGTTACAGAATTACCTAATCTCCATCTGCTTATCTCAGAAACAGAAGAACAGATATAGCAGAGTACCAGACATGCAAACCATTTTTACTGGCATCCATATGTCATTCTTGAAAAAGGAATCATCAAAAGTGCAGAACACACACATATCCTAGTGATGCTACAGAGAAAACAAACAAACACCAAAAAAGGCCTGCTTGTCACAGCTTAAAATTAGGTTAAAAAAATGTCAAAGAGTTTAACTGGGTCCTTAATATAATTCTCCAAACATTGCATTTCACTACCAGCTATGGGTAGAATTGTAAAAGACCCATTCTTAGAGGCAGAGGAGATAAAAACATGTGTAAAACAATAGTACATATGAGTAGAGGAAGAAAGGCTGTTCAGGGAGCTACACCTTATCAAAGGAAATAGGTGAGGTATTTAAAACAAGCCAATATTGAGAAAGAAGTATGTCTGATCTTGTTTTCCTAATTGACACTCCACTTTTAAAATTTAGGGAATGTTTTTCTACCTACATGCAAGTAATTAAGAGAGATGTAGATTTCACTTATATAAGGTCTCTCTTTGCACTGTGTTGTCAGAGTGATGGGACATTACCTGGTTATAAATGTAATCTACAATGCTCGTAAAATAGATCCAAGGCTACCAGTATTGTTTTCGCATATGTGCAGTATCCTGGTCTTAGCACTTTCCTCTTGTTTCAGTGAAGGTAAAAGTTTCATTACCAAAGAATTAATTCCATTGTTTAAATTGAACTCAAGTCAAGAAAACACAATTTATCAGCAATTACAACTGACCTCTGCTCTCTGTATAGTATTCTAGACCAGAGAGTTATTTGGAGACTAAATAATCCCTTGTTTAGAAAGAAAGTAGATTTGCAGGTTCATTGTAGGAATATGTTAGGTAATTTATTCTGAATGAGACCATGTTTCTCTTTAATCATCAGATGAGATGAAATGTACAGCAGTAAAATAATCTGTAAGCATGTTAATAATAACAACAACAATAGCTATTACGAAACCTTTCATCTACTAAGAATTATATGGGTCATTATAATCCTACTCACAAGTTGTATTAATTAAAATGGTTTAAAACTGGACAAAGTGGGGAAACACAATTAAACAGCAAGCATAAAAAAATAAACAAGAAATGTTTCGTCATCTACCAGACTTGCTTCTGGGGTCTGGGAGAGAACTTACGGAAGTATCACATATACCTGCACAGTTATTACACTTAATTAACTATTCGCATACTACAATTTTTGCAGGAGACTGGATACTGGACTAAATGAACCTTTGCTCTGACTCAAGTACAGGTCATTCTTATGTTAGGAACACCAGATCATTGGTGTAGGAGCTGGAACCCCCCTCTCTGCTTTACAATCAGGGCATTTTGGATCAATTTAAAAAAAAAAAAAAAAAGACTTAAACCTCCAAAAAGGGCAGTAGTGAAATTCAGGTGTTTAAGCTGTAAGCTTCTGCTACTAGCAGCTCCGCATTCATCTCCTGCTAAAACCTGAAGGTGCATGAAGTTCATTGCTGCACCAGGCTGCTGGGATTTCCATGACCCATAAGATAGAGATCCTCCACAGAAGGACCTCAGTTTTAATAGGATGGAGCAGCTGGGTGTGTGGCATACACCTCAGTCTGAATAGGCTGCAGAAATGAGGGGTAGGGCTCATCAATCTCACCTGACTTCCAGCGCAGGCACTTACATTTGAACTGGTTATCTGTGATCCCACTATCATCAGTAGAGATCTGATCAATTCAGTTAATAGAGTTTAGGATGCAATTCCTCTGAAAAAATGAAGGCATCTGTTTAGGATGAGATGAATCACACCCTAAATTCTATTGTCTATATTACTAGATCTTCCTTGACAGTAAAGCAAACGGAAAGTGACTTGCTGAATTGCACATTAGCACCCACATTTAGTCAGATGAATAAGGGATGACTCCTGAAGAACTCAGTATTATAAATGTTCCCAAAATGTGCCTAATCCAGCCTGATTCTGATCTCAGGACTGAGCAGATCACTAAATGTTTGCTCTCTTTTCATCTCATAAAGACAAAGAAAGAGAACTTTTCTCTAATTTATTTTCTCTACAGTGTGGTGGAAGAAGAGATGACATTTGAGACATAAATTGGGAGAAATTACACTCTGTAGCTATCTACAAACAAAGAGACTGGCCATATTAAAATCTCAGGTCAGTCTGCTCTGAAAGAAGAAACACATTTTGTTCTAACTTGTCCTGGTTTCAGCTGAGTTAGAGTTACTTTTCTTCCTAGTAGCTGGCATAGTGCTGTGTTTTGGATTTAGGATGAGAAGAATGCTGATAACACACTGATGCTTTAGTTGTTGCTAAGTAGTGCTTAGACCAGTCAAGGACTTTCTTTTTCAGCTTCCCATGCTCTGCCAGGTGCACAAGAAGTTGGGAGGGGGCACAGCCCAAGATAGTTGATCCAAACTGACCAAAGGGCTATTCCATACCATATGACGTCATGCTCAGTATATAAACCGAGGGGAGTTAGCCGGGAGGCAGCGATCGCTGCTCGGGGACTGGCTGGGTGTCGGTCGGCGGGTGGTGAGCGGTTGCATCACTTGTTTTCTTTTCCCTGGGTTTTGTTTGTCTCTCTCGTTCTCCTTTTCATTACAATTATTATTATTATTATTATCATTATTATTATTAATAATATTATTATTATTATTTTATTTCAATTATTAAACTGTTCTTATCTCAACCCGTGGGTTTTCTTACTCTTGCCCTTCCGATTCTCTCCCCCATCCCACCGGGGACGGGGAGGGTGAGCGAGCGGCTGCGTGGTGCTTAGTTGCTGACTGGGGCTAAACCACGACACTTCTCCAGGGGGAATTTTCCACCCTTGGAATAGGGCTAAATAATTTTTAAGGGTTTTACCACACATATGCAGCCGCCTTTGGAAAATCAAGTCAGCATCACTTCCTACAGGCTAACTTGCATTATAGTGTCTATGCCCACAGCATAAACAGGCTGAAAATATTGCTAAGTAATTATATAATGTGGAGAGCTCTGAGGCGGACTGATCCAAGGATCTGAAGTAGCACATCATGTCTGGCAAGCAGAAGGTCAAGCCCTTAGCTCAAATACTTCAGCACCTTGTGCCACACAGTGTGGCAGATTCAAGCTATATTTGTGCTCCCATGACGCTTGTACTGATCCATACCCAATATCCCTTGAGGCTTGTGTAAATTGCACTGCCTGATAACCCGGTAACAACTCAGAGTTCAGCTGAGCATATTGAAAAACCATGGTCACATTCCCTTTAGGCCATACAGTCTTATTGGATATGTATACCAGAAGAATAATTTCATCTATGTTTACATCTGTCCTTTCTTCACCCCCGCCCCTTTTTCTCCTTAATTCATGAGGTAGTAAAAGAAATTTTAAGACACTATTTTTTCAGCTCCCATGTTCACTCTCCTTTAATGTGTCTATATTTTGAAAACTAGAAAGACTCAGGAAGTGTATACCAATGATTGTTATATTCATTAAGACTGAAATAAAAAAAAAAAAAAAAAAAAAAAAAGTTGCANAAAAAAAAATGAAGAGCTGAGCTATAGCTGGATGTACAGGGACATAAATATCACTCAGTGTTTAACCAGAGCTCATGTTGTCTGGTGTAAAAATCCAATAAACCTCCCTCTTTAAAGGCAAGTTGTTTACAGTGTTTTTCCTCCCTTAGGGGATACATTTACAAGCTCGATGCCAATAATTCTAGGCAGGAAACATTGTGATTACATCTGAAAATAGTGTTCAGCAGCAGATGAATCAGCTGTCCCCTTTGCTGGCAGATAACTCTATTTGTGTTCCCATAGCTATTGTTTTAGTTAAAAAGTAATTTTTAACAGTTTATCAGGGATTAGATGAACACAATGTCATAGAGACATAGAATAACTTTGGCTGGAAGGGATCTTTGGGATGTCATATGGTTCAACCTACATCTCAAAGCCAGTCTAGTTTCAAAGTTAGATCCACAGACATCCAAATATCAGAACTTTGGGGGTTCTGAGAATCTGTCAAAGATCTGTAACTGTCATCAGATCAAATTCTAGGTTTAAGACTCATTTGTATAAAATTATTTTTGGTTTGGTATCCAATCAACCTTCCACTAAAGGATGTGGAGAACTGATAGTAAGGGGCACTGCTGCTGCAGGGTCTCGAACAACTTATATCTCCGGCTTAGTCTCCCAATGATTTTGAATTTCCAGATTTGTTTCTGGAATGTGTTTCTGATTTGTACTTAGCAAAAGGAAAGTCTCATATCACCAGTCCTAAACAGCAGCCTGTGAGTAAGAGCATGAAACCTAGAGTGGATATTGGTTGGAATCCTGAAGGAACATTTCTGTATTGAATTTGGTTTGATATTCTTAGCATGCAAAGCTTAAGGATGAGATAATGATGCCTAAGGTGCCTCTACACAAAAACGGTTTATGTTATTCACATGTCTAATGAGAAATGCACATCTAGGCAGCCTGAGAATCATTGGAGACCAACTACATGACTTCAGCTGCTTTCATTATCCTTATATCCAGTTTCCAACTGTGCCACAGATGCACTTGGCAATAAACCTAGTATGAAGGCACACTGTGAGTGTTTTGAGCTAATACAAAAGCAGAATGTCACCTCTCCTTTTGTAGGCCCTGGTGCAGAGTACTAGTTCAGAAAATGCAGATTAGGTTGTGATAGAAGCTAAAATCAGAGTAATGGGGTATGAGGACATATTGGGTTTATATAGCAAGATTTTGGTAAGGGGAGATGTCTGCGAGAAGAGATCAGGGGCTGCCCCCATATTGGACACAGATGGTTCCAGCCAGCTCCAAAATGAACCCACCACTGGCCAAAGCCTACTTCATCAGCAAAGCTGGTGGTGCCTCTGTGATAACACATTTTAAAAAGAGTAAAAAACACTGTGTAGCAGCTGTGAGAGAGAGGAGTGAGAAAAAATGTGAGAGCAGCCCCCCTGCTTTTTCATCTTATTTTCTCCTGCTGTCCTGTCGAGGAGTAGTGAGAGAGTGGCTAGGTGGGCATCTGGCAGCCAGCCAAGGTCAAACCCACCACAGAGACTCTGAAATAAACTTCAAGAACAGATAGCAGACCACTGGTATAGATTAATGTGAAGATGTTCTTGCTGACTGTCTCCAGAATCAGTCCCTTACTGACCTCAAAAATAATAAGACAAAAATGTCATGAAACCACAGTCCCTTTGAAGTCTCCATCACCAGTCCTGTCACCTCAGCTGGTGCCAGCTAGTGTGATTTTAAAGGTTATCAGCCCTAGCTGTTGGATACTAACTCCACAGTTTAGATACAGGAAATGGCGACATGCAGGATTTAAACTCATTTTGATATATAGTAAAAGAAGTTAATATAAAAAAGCACCACTGAAATTCAGGTTTTTTCAGTTTGTTTGGGATAAACTGAAAGCATCGCACATGGTACACTTGAGTGCAAACAGGCTTTTTTCCTCAGCCTTTCTGCTTTCCTGGAAGTCAGGAATACTGAAGAAATCTACACTTGCAAGAAGTGACTTTTTTTTTTTTCATTTACAAAGACAAGTCCTGTTCAAGTATCATGTGCAATTCTTGCCTAGTTCCTTTTTTTAGTCTTAGTTCCTTATGCTTACGGTGATGCCATATCTGCCAGAAACAATAAAAAGAAATTATTTAGAAATGTGAGGGAATTACCTACAAATATATAAAGAAGGTACCTGTTTTGTGTGATTACATAGTAAAAATACCTCAAACCCTTTACTCACCTAAGAATACCTTACTCACAGGACTAATCTTCCTGATTTACACAGTGTCACAGCATGAGCAAGGAAGCCACAGGAGAGGAGCTTTTGTAGATTCGGGTTCTCAAGTGACCCTGGTGGTTGCTTTCTCCTTTGGCAGTAAACTTTTGTGAAAATAAATTGCCCAATCTACAATTTGTCCCTATAGTGTTCCACTGTTTATGGATCATTTACAACACTCTTGTGAGTACCTTGCTAAAAGTACTTTGAAATATCAAAATGGACATTATTTGTGTAATGAGGTTTGGGGTTTAATAGCTTCATTCACACATGAGGAATTGCAGGCTTTCCTGATAGGCATCTATTAAACAAAATGGTTTGCAACCTCTGCTTGAGGGGAGAAAAACCTTTGTGTTACTGTTCTGGTCTGAGATTAAATAGGGCTCAGGTCTGAGCAGGAGCTTTTTGTAGCAAGAAAAAGCAGCACATCTTTACTACAACACTTTTGTTAGGGTGAAAACTGAAGTGGGAAATAAGCCATGCTGCTGTCAAAAAGAAGAAAGGGGTTGGGAGAAATGCTTCAAGAACATGGGAGCCTAACTCCCAAAAATATGCACTTAGGTTCAATTTCCAACTTTATTAATGTTATTAAAGTTGCAGGTGGGTACTCAGGAGAATTGTCTGAAATCCCGCTTTTTCCATCTTCTTAACAGTCAAAGAAATTCCAGTCTTAGACCAATTGTGCCACCAATGGCACTCATTGAGATGGGATGAGCAAAACTATCTCTTTCAGGTACAGCAAGCCATTTACTTGTCTTTATTACAAGCCCCTTCACTATGTCTATTCTAGTTATTTAAAAAGCTTGAAGGAACATTCATGGGTTCTGAAGCTTCCTTCCACCTACAGTGAAATTGTGATTAACTTTGTCATGATTTTAATCTGGGCTAGCCTGTACATTTTAGGCCTTAGTACAAGCTTGAGATCATTCCCAATAGGCATTTTGGATGTGGCTGCTCTGATTTGGAGGCTAAGAGTTTAGTAGGTCAAACAGAGGCCATTCTGTTTCACTCAAATTTAGTGCCAGAGGAAAATTCTGATCAAATTTATTTTAAATCATTGTCTGATGGTTTGCTGCCCCAGTTTACCACATAAACTCTTAATACTGGCACTTGTTACCATACCTTAACTATTGACCTGATTCAGTTGTCCATCTTGGGGTATCTACTGTAATTTGAGATGCTACAGAGTACCATGCATGGCTTCCATTTTTTAGAAGGGCATAGGATCTGTATTGTATTTGCCAGTCCCATGTGAAGGTTTCTGACAGCTTTAGACATCTCAAATGGTGCTAGACCCCTTTGTATAGAAAACTGAATTTCAACTCTGGTGAAAATTCATTAGCTTAACTAACTGTAATGAAAATTTACAGCTTGAGTTGCACCTTAAACATATGAAGCTATTGTGATCTGATTTTCTCTGGTTTATTTTCCCTCAACTCAGATGCCACTGCAGAATGGCACAGGTCCTATGACATATATATCTCCCTAGCTTCTTAACTCTCAAATATATATGACATTTCACATGGCTTTACATACCAATGTTTAGGCACCTGCCTATGTTTTTCATAGAATCATAGAATCATAGAATGCTTTGGGTTGGAAGGGACCTTTAGAGGTCATCTAGTCCAACCCCCCTGCAGTGAGCAGGGACAATATGCTTGTGCAATAGGTATTTTGATCTAAAGCTGAATTCTACCCTCAGTGACTGTTAATAAGAGAGTCTGTCCTGAAGGAGACACTAAAAAATGATTGCAGTGAACAGTTATGACTGTGTCCATACCAATAAATTAAAAATGGCCAGGTCAATGGCTTGGATCAACTAGCACTTTATTGAGTAATGCCTGAGGACAGTCAGGAGTTAGTTAAGATCATGGACTATTGCAACTAGGCACTTAGGACAGGGCCTCACTATTTTGAGTAAAAGGACTGTTTTATAGTGTGGACATGAAAGCTGCTGTGGTAAATGGTCTAGGTGTCAGAGAATGTTCTTTATTCTGCTTTATTTATCAGTTTGGGTGTTTTCTGTGTGAACAGTTAAGTTGCAGTTTTATGTCACACTGAAAGTGATCTCACAGCTTGGTCTCTCTGCCAGAGGAAGGTCTCATTGCTGTTCTCTTCAGGCCCCTGAGTAACTTTCATTTTCATCTCCTCCTTCACACCAATACTGGGGCTTGTTTGATCTCTCAGAGAAGCAGTTCAGAGAAAGCTGTACATTTTTCTACTGTACTTATTTCATGGGTCACCTCAGGGTTTCATGCCCACAGGGATCACACTTATGCAAGTGCTTTCACAAAGGAAACAACCCATAGGTGCATTGGGCCACAGAAAGGAAAGGGAAAAACAGTATGGCTAGGAGACACTAAATCACTATTTCCTTTATCCATACTGTCACAGTGCAACCTGAGGGTGCAGATACTCCAGAAGCCTGTGCTAATTTAAAAATGGTGGTGCAGTGGTGAAGTGGCTGAAGTGGTGTCCCCTCCTTCTGCCTCAGCAATGGGAAGTTTCAGTTCTGTTTTAGCCTCCCCATACAGTGAGCCAGATCAAGTGTCTGCTGGTAACTAACTCTGTCTGGTGGGTTAACCTTGGCCCCCTTGCCCAACCACTCTCTCCCTCCCTCAGCCACTCTCTCCCTCCCCCTTCTCAACAGGAGAGGGGGAGAAAACAGGATGGAAAAGCTCATGGGTTGAGGTAAAGACAGGGAGATCACTCACCAGTTCCCATCATAGGTAAAACAGACTTGACTTGGGGAAAAGTAATTTAATTATTTTTCAGTTAAAAAGAGATTTGGATGATGAGGAAAAAAAGACAAGAACTAAAACACCTTCACATACCCATCCCCCTTTCCCCATTCCCAGCTTCACCCCTTCACTCCTGGCTCCTCTCCCCCCAGGGGCACAGGGGTGGCCATGGGGGTTGCGGTCAGTCCATCCCAGCCCCTCTCAGCCGCTCCTCCCTCCTCACACGTCTCCCTGCTCCAGCGCGGGCCCTTCCCCGGGCTGCAGTCCTTCAGGGACAGCCTGCTCCCGCCTGGGCTCTCCACGGCCGCAGCTCCTGCAGGAAATCTCCCCCTGCTGCGGCGTGGGGCCCTCCCCGGGCTGCAGGGTGGGTCTCTGCTCCAGCGGGGTCTCTGCAGGGCTGCAGGGGATCCCTGCTGCGGGCCTGCAGCACCTCCTGCGCTCCTCCTCCTCCGGCCTGGGGCTCCCTCTGCTGCTGCTCCCTCCTGGGCTTCCTCCTCCTCTGCCTGTGCCACCTTTTGCCCTTTCGGAAACCTGTTTTCCCCCCGGTGCCCCCAGCTTGGCTGAGGGGCTCAGCTGTGTCCTGCGGTGGGGCCGCTGTGTCCAGCACGGGCAGCCCTGGCCTCTCCTCACAGAGGCCACCCTGCAGCCCCACTGCTGACACCTGGACATGGACACCTGATACACCCTGCAAGAAAGAAGCCCCAAACAGGTTTTTTTCGGGTCTGTCATTTTGTAAAACATCGTACCCCACATCGTACCCCACATCGTACCCCACATTGTCACAGAATACCTGGGAATGACTGGCAGGAACAACGGCCCCACTGCCACCACTGCTGGTTAATTCAGCTGGACATCACAACAGAAGTCCTTTCCCACTGAATGCTTGGTGCTGCCATTTTGTTTCAGCTTCCATTTTCTAACAGGGAGTCACCATTTTATGAAATGTCATATCCTATGTGTTTTTATACTGGCCACTGATTGGCTGGCAGGACCTGATGCCCATTCTGGTTTTCCCAGAAGTATGTCATAACTGGAAGGCCATAACCACCGTGTACACAAAAGAAGCCAACTCTGACAACACCATACACCTATGTGTTTTCATAGCGCTATGTGACTGGCTGGTTGCCATTTTTTGAAACTCTTATACCCACTCAGAACATGCTTTGATTTGCTGCCTATTTCCTTTGAACTGGGAAGTGCTCACATATATGAAAATATAGAAGAATTATACATGTATATGTGTGTATATACAATAGCTGTATTTTTCTTTTTATATATAAATATAAAAAGGCTCCTTGTCTGGAGTCATCCCACTGTTTCATCAGCGCAGAGACCAGCTAGGGTGTTCCGGGGCCACCCTAAGAATTAAGGACTTTAGTGCACTGGGTAGCCAGTGTATATCCAGCCACATTGAAATTATACCTATAGGACAAAGTTGAATTTCAGCCTCATATCTCAGTTTTAACTCAAATTCCATAACTCTTGACAGGGTACTAGAGTAGAACTCTCTTTGCTGACAGTAAGACCAGCATGAGTCCCTGTGGCTGGGAGATGGCACCCCTCTCAGTTGGGGCCATGCCACAGGACTGTGCTCACAGACTGGGCGCATGCAGCAGGTCCTGGGGCACTTCTCTGCAGGAGCTGGGTACCGGTGCCATCACTGGGGGCTGCCTGAGGAGCTGCCAAGAAGGAGCCTGATGGGAGGCAGCAACGCTTGCTCTCTGGGACTAGCTGTAAGGATTGTGTGACCGGTGATGTATCCATGAGAAGCTTTGCCCTTGGTCTGGCCCCATCTTGCCTGACCAGCTGCTGCTCACTGGAGCTGGTGAGCCAGGTAACAGTGCTGCTTGGTTGGTGGTGCTGTGGCTGGCCAGCTCTGACTGCATGCTGGAGGCTGTAAGGGAAGGCAGAAGGCCTGCACCCTCAAGCAGTGTGCTGTGGTTTAGCCCCAGTGGGAAACCAAGCACCACACAGCCACTTGCTCACCCTCTCCCCCCGGTGGGATGGAGGAGAGAATTGGAAACTCGCGGGTTGGTATAAGAACAGTTTAGTAATTGAAATAAAATAATAATAATAGCAATAAAAATTGCAATGAAAAGGAGAAGAAGAAAGAGAGACAAAACCCAGGGAAAAAAACAACCAAAAACAAAGCCAAAAAAAACCCAACTGATGCAACCACTCACCACCTGCTGACCAATGCTCAGCCAGTCCCTGAGCAGCAATCGCTGCTGCCTGGCCAACTCCCCCCAGTTTATATACTGAGCATGACATCATATAGTATGGAACAGCCCTTTGGGCAGTTTCGATCAACTCTCTTGGCTGTGTCCCCTCCCAGCTTCTTGTGCACCTGGCAGAGCATGGGAAGCTGAAAAAAAGAGTCCTTGACTAGGGTAAACACTACTTAGCAACAACTAAAGCATCAGTGTGTTATCAGCATTCTTCTCATCCTAAATCCAAAACACAGCACTATGCCAGCTACTAGGAAGAAAATTAACTCTATCCCAGCCAAAACCAGGACACAGTGCCCCCATCCCTCCCAGAGGTAGGGGCAATATGCGCATCCCACCCTGCACACCCATCGCCAGGCCTCACCTGGCCCCTGGCTCTAGCTTCGGGGCACCCTTTATGAGAGCACCCTTAATGGACACTGTTATGGATTTTCTGCCCAGAAATATCTGGGTCAGCATCTATCCAGTGACATAGCACGCATGCTGGAGGGGGAAAGCAGATGCCACAACCACTGAGCACCTCTCTCTCTAAAGTGTCCTTGAGTTTTTTTTCCCCAAAGGCCAGCTCCATTCTGCAATGTCATTTCAGGTGTTCCAAAGAGTTTCCCTGATCTGTAGCTACTGCTCCAGAAAGGTTAGGCTGGACATGAACATTGTGCTTCATCTGTCTACTCCACAAACACTCAAATGTCACTGAATATTTATCTGTAGGTTACTGAATGGTCTCTGTATAGAATAAATGAGGTGCTTAAAGTTAGGTATCTATTATTATTTAAGATATCCCAAAGTATCCTGCCTCATCCCAACATGTCATTTCTCAGCTCTCCTGTAGAACCTGTGTCATAAATAACAGCGCTAAGTGGATATCTCAGGCATTCCAGGGCATCTAAAATGGCTCTACGTATATATTTTTTGGTATTTTAATTATTTTCCTACATTGAGACATTTCAATTTAGTTGTATGCAGTCTGGTATTGAAAGATATCATGAGGGACACAGTTCTGTGCTTCAGTGGTTACAGTTCACCTGAACTATTTTAGAACTCTGTGCCAGGATGGGATGAACCTAGTCTTACAAATACTGTGTTTGTTTTTGTTTTTTTTTTTTTAACTTTAGCACTTAGAGATGACCCTTTATTTTGACAAATAGGGAATTTAATCTCACAAGGTATAATTATATGACTGAATGTTGAACTGCTTATTGTAGGATACTTATCTGTTAGGAACTCCTGCAAACATAATGCCTGCCCAGTTGCCCTGTAGGAAATAATTCTGCATCTGTATCAAGAATGTAGCTCAATGCACTAGGTCATAGTAAGGAAAAAATAATTTATTTTAAAACACAACTGATTTCAATCTCTCCCACTCACCGTCATACCTACAGCATCAAGATGCACATAAGTAGCCTGCCAAGTGTTCAGGCAGTAAGGCACCTGTATCCAGGGAGTCTGTCCAGGATTGCTTGCAGTGACACAGAGGACAAGGAACACCAATTCTTGAGCCCCTCCCCACACCTCCTGGGTTCTTCTTTGGGGTGTGCTGGTTTTGGATGTGTCTCGTCATACCTTTCAGGAGGTGACAGTGATAAATCTCTCTATCCTTTTGCATCTCTAAGAGATATTGGGTTTCTGTTTCTGTTTTCTCATATACTGTAGGCACTTTGGTATTTGCTGGGGAAAAGAATGACAGCTACCTTTTATGATACATAATTTTTCTTCCCAAAAGTCTCCCTAGCTTCTGTTTTGCCCCATAGTATTTCAGTAATTTATTATGGTAAACTTTATACTTTCCTGGCCCAGGATTACAGAAAAGATTATAATTCACTTCTTTTTATGCAATCGTTTAATCTATAAATTCTAATCTGATCCAATCTTCATATTCTATCTGTCCTTTTTATTGGATTCTGGTGAGCTTCGTGGTGTGCCTTCCCACTGCCTCATCCTCCATTCTTCAGCTTACATCATCCTTTTTTAACTGAGAGCAACTGGGAAAAAAGGTTGAGAGGAAGGGAAAGAGATAGCACAAATAGAAAAATAAAAATTTTTGTGTAATGGATAACAGGATTTATTTCACTTTTAAATAATGTTCTAAATACTCTTTCTATGAGTTGTCATAATACTCTTTCACTGGATGTCCTGCTACATATTTATCAAGGGCTACCTTGTTGGCTGATCATAACTTTATAATAGAGATTTCAGTTGACATGACATAAAGATCTTGACCCAGGTTTTTTATTCAGCATTTATGGTTGGGAGAGGCAGCTGAATCCCTCCTGAGATTAGCAGCACAGTGCTCAGTGCTAGATGAAGTTCAGTTCCACAAATCCCTCTTATGAGAAAGTCATAATGTTCAAAAGAAAATGGAGCTGTGCAAGGGTCAGGCAGACATTTTTAATGAACTCATACTAACAAGAAGAACCTTGCTTTCTGCACGAGTACATCACAGACAATATTTCATACAATGTCAAACATTGAAATAGAACTTCAAAAAACACGATGTTTGTGTCTTCAGTCTTACATTCTGTTAGGAGCAGCCGGAGAAAAAAAAATCATAATTGGAAGAAAAGAAAATATTCAACTGCTTTATCATCAGACAATTAAGATAATTTGGAAAACTGTTTCAGAACCATTAGAATAATTGTGAAAATCTGCTGATAAAAATGTAAAAATATAAGCCCTCAAAAGCAGACTAAGTTGCTAAAGAGCAACCTCTTCAGGCTTTTTTAATGGTTAGGATTGTTGTCTTCCACAGCAGCCCTTGCATGAGATCCAGTTTCAAATACTGTGGTTTACATGAAGGAAAAATAAGTAAAATAAGTAAATAATTAAATTGTGTTCCGTATGAATCTGCATTTCCCTAATACATCTCTTGTATCCTTACAGCCTATAAGAAACCTCAAGAACAGAGATATCTGCTAGACCAATAAGAAAATTCCATTTTGCAGAATTGTTGCATCTTAATAGAATGTTATAAATCAGGTAAACACGTAAAGAGAAATATTGTCCCAAGGCAGACACATGAATGCGACAAAATTAATGTAAATCTTATTTCCATCATGTTTTTAGTCCTGGACCTGTCTTCTGTCAGACATGAATTCCTTGTTCACTGAGGAAGGAATTAGTACTTGATTACTTACTGTAGGACACAAAATTCTATTAATGGAAAAAAACCACTTAATGAAAAATGATGTATCAGTTGGAATATCATGTAGGCAGTTCAAACTGCCGAACAGTCTAACTTTAGTCATACATAGAGCACATTGTCTGAAGTCAACAGGATGACAGTAAAGAATAATCTATACTTGTCTGAGCAAAACACAAAAAACTTGTTTGAGACCCTGGGTTCATCATCAAAATCACTTTAAATGAATCTTAGTTTTCCATCTTACAACAAGATAAAAATACTTGCTGATACTCTCTAACCACGTAAACACTGACATTTTTGTGTAACCATCAGAATGTGAAAAAAGGAAATAGAAAAGAGTCGTCTTATTTAAAGAAACTGAATAGTCATAAATAGATGAAAAACATTAATATTTACCAAGGTGAAGAATTCAATCTTTTATGCTAATTTCTTTTAAAATACTTTCTTGCCACCTTTTGTAAACGCTAAATGTCCCATCTTCCAAGCCAAGCTTCCATTTGGCTTCTATTCAGACCAGCAATTTGCTTTTTAGTTGCTTCAAAGAGGGGATTTGTACCCCCAGAGCTTCACACTTCCCCAGGAATGTATGATGGTATAGATGTGCCTACTGACATGCTGCTAACCACACTAAGCAATAAAATTAACTCACGTATAGAGAAAATTTATTAACAGGGTTTAAGGGGAGGTTGTTACTGGCCAGGCTTGAACAGCCTTTTTCCTTCTTTCCTCAAATGCTGCTGTCTTTCCTGTGTTCCTTCTCCTTCCTTTGACTGTTTCAAGTATGTGAACAGATCACAGCACATGTCTATCTTCTACCTCCTCCATCAGACAGCCAGAAGTTTTTGAAGCTTTCCATAAAGTCATTGACCTGAGGATAAGGGAAAAACATTTAGCACAAGCCTCTTCCCCCACCCACCTGTGTAAAATTTATCTCAAAATATAGTTTGCAATTCACAGGCCCATGGATCAGTTCTTCCAGTTAACACAATCTGTTTTGGGAATCCTTTTGGGGTTTTTCCTTATTATCTCCTTGCACCTATTCTTCTGAAGTTAGCATTTAGGCATAGTTTTTTGTTCTCACAGACAATGTTGTGTTTGTCTTGCAGCACCATGTACAGCTCGCTGTCCGTCCTGGTAACACTGCAGTTATGCAGGCGGCCTGGGGCCAGATGTGGGGCCTCTTGATGTGAGTCACAGGGTGGATTTCTCCTTTGCACGTAGCAGGGGGTGCACAAGGGGATCTTGGTGGCCTCCTGAAGCCCTCAGGCGTGTTCCATTTTGTTCATGCCCCTCTATCCTTCTGGTGTTCACCCGTCCATGTAAACCTCTCCATACCCCAAACATGGTAGGACTTGTCTAGCAGCTGTGTAAGGTCAAGGGGCCCTGAACCTGCCTTATACTTTTGCTTAATTACTTTCTGTTAACTATTAAGCTTCAATTATTGATTTCCTTAGGTCTTAATATTTTACAATCTGTATCTTTGTGTATATATATAACATACATCTTTTATACATCTTCATAAATGTGTGTATATCTGACAAGTAAATATATACAAATAGTCTGTATACCCCTGCATATTTGTGCACCAGAACTCTCTGGGTAGCAATTTCAAATAGTCCTGAAGATTCTTCTTGGCGTCTCCTGCTTGGCCTAGATCAATCCATAGACGCTGTTTGTATACTTCGTTGTGTTGATTAACAACCTGGGTGGAGAACCTGGGTGGAGAACCTGGCCATCCCAGAATTCCTTCAGGTGGTTCCAGCTGCAAAATTGACAAAACTGTACATAACTAAGACACCTGCAAACAGCCAGTATAAACTCTCCATGCAGATGCAGAATTGGTCATAGCTAAGATAGTCTTGTGAGATATTTTGAACGTTGTACCAGGGTGATGGACTTTGTACGCACTGAAAAGGTCACAGGGGAGCATATGAGAATGCGAGAATGAGAATTCATCTTAACAATCTTCATTATTAACAACAAAATGATGAACATTATTCTGCTTTAAGAGTTTGTTTAACGAACAGTTTAAAAATTATTTTTCCTGGTCTAGTCTGCAGTGTTTTAGGTGTGTGTCTGCTGCTAGAAATTGTTTTAAAAACACTGGCTATTTCAAAGTCTATTTTGACTTTTAGACCAACAGCTCAGGCATTTTTGGGTAGTATGTCTATGAAAATCAAGATGTACTTAACATAGTGCTGGTTGGCAATCCAGGTTGCCATTTGGCTTCTGTTCAGATTGGCAATACACCTGTTGGCATCTTCACAAAGGAGGTTTTTACCCCCTTAAAGCTTCCCATTTCTACAGGGCTGTACTAAGTGTCTTTTAACAAAAGAGATGGTGTAAGTCATGTCTACTGATATACTGCTACTAAACACATGTAAGAAATTAAATTCTGGACAATTAATTTAACTCATGTACAAATAAATGTTATTAAATGTGTATGAGAGGTGCTGGTAGCTGGTCAGACTTCTCCAGCCTTTTTTCTTCTTTCCTCAATTGCGGCTGTCTCTTCTATGCCTGTTCTCCTTTCTTTGAATCCTGCAGGCTCAGACAGGTCATGGCACACATCTGTCTTGTAAGGAGTTATCTTAATTTAAATCCCTTATGAAACTACACTCTAATTTGATACATTTGTTTTGGGTTTTATTTGCTTTGGAAGTGAAGGAGGGAAATTCAGTTAAGGTTGGTTCCATTCTGTTCATAGTAACCACATAGCAATTTCATATGCGTAAGCAATCCATTTTCAAGTAACACCTTTAATTCAGGCTAATTTTATTGAAAGTCTCTGTGTAGGCAAGCTTAAAAACTTGCTTGAGTAACTATTAAGAAAATTAGGGAAATCTGGAATAATAGACACACAGGCAAAATTACATCCTTGAAGTCCATTTCATCACAGTAAAATAGTGAATCTACTGTGCAATCACATATTACATATACATATGTAAACAGAGCTGCTCTTTATCCTGATGCAATGCAGCAGTAGATCACAACAGAACATACCAGAATTCTCTTTATTTAAAACCACTGTGAAAGAGCAAAGCATCAGGAATAATTAGAATGCCTTTACCTGATCAAGGAGACATGCTGCCAAAACGAAGATTGCAGTTTAAAAAAAAATACCATGGAGATTGCTTCGATATTGTTGTAATTGAGCTAGTCAGGATCTGAATCAATCATACCAAGAAACTGGGTCATGAACATCTCAATGGAATGTCCTGTGTACTTTGTAATGGTTCTTAGCTAAGGCCAGGAACTGTTTTGGGGGGCTCTTGTGTGTGTTTTAATTTGCAAATAGCTGCTTATTTATCATTTTAAAAAATGAACAGGACACTTCTTTAGGAACTAAAGTTACTTATCTGCAGATGAAATTGAGCAAGAAGGCATGCATATAGTAGAGTAACTGGGCTACGTCATTAGGATGTAAGAGACTCAAATTCATTTCCTCACTCCGCCTAGTGCTGAGCAGTGATTTGAATGTTAGTTCTGCCACCTGAACATTTTCCAAAGTAATCTTTCATATAAAAGGAATGACTTCATTGATATAGTCTGTCAGATCTCTGTTTTCTTTGGCCTTGTGGTAAGCAAGAGGGAGACTACAGCTTTAATTCCTCGCCCTTTGCATTTGAATCTAATGGTTGCCTTTTGGTGTTTTTTTGGTATGGACTTTGCATAAAAAAAAGTTTTCACAACTTTTTTCTGTGACAGACTTTGAAAGATGTGACTTTTCACCTGATTTGGAAGAAAAAGCTTTCAGACACCATGTATTTTGAAGACATTTCCTGCCCATCTGTAACCTATAAATTCCTAGAGCTGTCCCTAAAATAATGTATGATATAGAAAAGATGAAAAGTTTTTATTTCTCCTAGATGAGTAAACTTTATTTATTTATTTATTACCCCCTTTCTAGAGGATGAGCTGTTATGCCTGTGTTTATTTGAATAACCATCTCAGAGACTTTAAAACCCTGAGATGAGGGATATTCATGTGGAGACTCTTCACATCCAGAGGCAATCCTCTGTGGAATTATCATATCTTTAAACAGTAAAAGTAAATCCAGGCAGACCCAAATATGTGAGGGAAGCAGTTACAGGGAGTTAGCATGAGCTACAAAGTGGTTCTGTCAAAGAATAAGTAGCTAAAACAATGGGTTAGCAAGCAGATGTCTATGGTATTTTGGGGGGAGTAAGAAGGGTCTGTGAGGCTACAGATATTAAAGGGCTTTTCTATTAATGTGTTTGTCTTTGAGATATTTAATTCATTAATTAAAGATCAAATCAAATTAATTTTTATGTTTGTTAGCCCAGACTATGTTTTCCCCATAAAAAAGCTCCATGTGCAGACTTCATGTTATCCATTATGACTAAATCAGTCCTGCAAATATCCTAAATCCGCTGAAAGTTGAGTTTTCAGTGTGTCGTGCTGTTCACTCAAAAGTACTCAGCGGTTTTGGCCTTAATCTCTCAAGCCTCCACTTTGCAGTACATTGCATGGTGCAGCGGAAAGGCCAGTAATTCACACACGCACATGTATAACTTTTAACCAAAGTGTTAATTGAATAAAATGACTGTGGGGAGCTAGTATGCACCAAATTGATCCCTCATTGAATTAATTCTACTTCATAAATAAAATTTAGTCTTAAAGAGGGATAAAAATGGCAAGGACAGTAAACCCAGATAACACCTTCAATTTAAGCTCTCCTAATACCTAGCTGTTGTGTAAAAGTCAATTAGTCATCGTCAGACATATTTTCTCAAAATATTCCCCTTGGAAAATATATTTAAAGGATAACTGTGATTGGCATGCGGTATCAACAGATGGATGTTATTTTTCAAAAACAGTACTTGCAAGTGCTCTGGGAAAGAGCTTGATGAATACCATAGATCAACATTTTATAATGAATTTCATACGAAAGTGGAGTTTAGAGAAAAGACCTTTATTCAAAATATTTCAGAAAAAGGGGGGAGTTGTCTATTTTTTTTTCATTTTTTCTCCCATCCATTTCTATTTTTAAATGTTATTTTACTGTTTAGAATAAACATGTTGAAGAATCTATGCACACATGCCCAGTACGACATAGTAAATAAATAAATAAAAACTAAAAAAAAGTAAATTTTGCCCCAGATACACTAGAAAGTAGAAATTTAATATTATTTTCATTTGAATAAAGAACATTTTCAATCTAACCTTTTATCTCTGCAGCTCAGAATTAAACTCAATGTCATCCATATATTCACAGTCCTTAATGTTTTGATGCACAAACAGTAGACAGCAGCTGCACAAGGTCCAGGTCTCTCCCTTCTACAGTGTGAGACAAGATCCTGATCAGCTGCTTAGGTGTCTTCATCTTAGATGTTCCCTGTCTTAAAAATTAGGTTCCTGTTGGCAGAAGGAGTTGGCATTCAACATAACTACACTAGAATATAGATTCTATATTAAGTATCAGGCATCTTACAAGTGGCCTTGTAACTCAATTTTCCTGTGCAATTCAATGGGTTCCTTCCTTCTCCAGACCCTCATGGCCAGGCAATGGGCGTGGATCTCCATTATAATTGGCTGACAAGAAGCCTCAGGTATTTCCAAAGTTGTGAGAAGCAGTAGTATGACTCAACAACAGAGCGATGCATGCTAGGCTTATTGAAAGGTGGCTTTCTAGTAGCAGAATGTCATCAAAGGCCTTCTGTCTTATATGTGACGTGTTCATCACATGCCAGTCTGTGCCTATGGGCTCTGCCCTTGTGGCCAGACATACAGAATGCCCTATGTAGGATGGCAATGTCAGAGTCTACTTAAGTATTTGACAAAAGAGGCTTATAGTCTCTGAAGACTGTCCTAAAATACTTCACGCTGAACAGGAAACACTTGGCTCTATTCAAAGCAGTGAACCGACTGTTCTCAGCTATCTGGCCTTGTTTGTCTTAGTCAAGGTTATTATACAGCTTCATGTTTGTAAAACCTTGGCGCATCCATATGAACAGGCTCCAAACTTTTTACACCAAATCCAAAATGAGCTTCTGCCAGCCGTTTTTTATAGTCACCTTATGATCGAGCACTTAAAGAGAACGTATGAGACTTAAGTTTGATTACTTTCTATGCCTGCCTCAAAAACATATATATTTTCTTGACAGTGAACTAAACATCAGGTTAGGTCCTGCTCCTCTCTAGAGGACAGAAGGAAGATGCCCTTTAATCACTTTATCAAGGGAAGGACACTGTAGGAAATGTCATGAGATCAGAAGGACACAATTTATAAGGGAGCATCAAAGAACCACAATGATCACAGCACTTTTCCCCTCTCTCATTCAGAAGAAGGGAAACATGATTTTGACTTTGCTTACCAGATCTTTTCCAGTTGTAATGGGAACATAGATAGTTAGATCAGATGGAGACAGTGGCACTTCATTTCATCCTAATGATTCCTACTTTTTTGGATTTGCTGTCACCTAGTTTCACCTGGAGACAACGTGGTTTCCCTCTTCCCATGTAATGAATTCTGCAACTTGCTTTCTGATCAGGGTATTCTTTAGAGGAACAAGAATTACAGGTCTGACTAATTAAAATAAGGTACTGAGCATGATCTTTCATATTTTGGGTTTGATGAACAACCCCTAAGTTACAGAGGGGCTGAATGACACAAACAGTGCCAGCAGCAGCATCTCTTCACTTCGATGGATGTTTGATGGAACAAGTGCTGCCAGACTGCAATAGACAATCCCCAGGTATCCCTTCTGAATTGGCACTCTGAATTTAGGGATCTCAACCCCTTACCTCTGGCTCAGTTTCTGATCTGGCTGTGCATGAGCCTCAGCTCAGCTGCTTGCAGAACTAGAAATCTAAACTTGCACAGCTCTTTTTCCTTTTTATCTCCGTATTAGTTGTAGGTCATACAGATGATATTTTTGTGTAATTTCAGCCAGTCTTTTGATTTAAATGAGCAATGACTTCAGCTTTACGTCTGTTTTTTCAAGTTCCTGGAATAAGGCAAATGTTTATGAGTTGGGCCAAATTCTGACCTCACTTATTTGGACACAAAACTAGACCAAATCCATTGACCTACTTTTGACCAGTATAAACAGAGCTGAATGCTAGCTGATATGGACAAAAAAATAAAACATCATAGTTTATAAAACAAAATACAGATCTTCATATGGTGATAAGTACACTCAATACATACCTTATAAATATCCTATAAATCTGGTTTGGCAGAAAGAAAGGCCCAGAAATGGTGCACACAGACACACAGAAATTCAAAGGAATTAAGAGAATGAAGAGAGGGTGGATCTATGTGAATAATTCTCATCAAAACAGTTATTTATATAATTTTCTTTTGTTATGTGCTGTTTATGAGAAGACCCTAAAATCATCTGATATATTTGGTGTCAAATAAAATAAAATTTAAAAAAATCAAGAAACTTTTCCCTTATTTAAAAAACTGATGAAAAGTTTGTTGCGACTATTCACACACTGTAATTTAGTTTTAGTTGGTGAGATGCAAAGCTGACAGCTATAGCACTGGATGCAGACAGAGGAAGAAAAAGGCAAAGACAGCAGCAGTACATGAAAGACCATCAGCGT
>VYZW01062125.1:6150-20803 GCA_013401315.1 Balaeniceps rex
TTAAACTGTTTTTATCTCAACCAACATGTTTTCTCAGTTTACTCTTCCGATTCTCTCCCCCATCCTTCTGGGAGGAAGTGAGCAAGCAACTGTCTGGTGCTTAGTTGCTGGCTGGGGTTAAACCATGACAAAGGGAAAGGGAAAGAAAAGAAAGAATGACTTCAAATAACATTTTTATAATACTAAAGCCATACATGATCCATCAGTGGGATGAAAGGATTCTTACTTCAAAAAGAATTTCAACATGTTTTTGGTGTTAATTATTTTCGGCAATGGTATAAACTGCTTTGAGTTCTATAAAATATCAAGGAAGGACACTTAATGAGTCTTGTTTATGCATTAGTAACTCCATATGTTTTCTCAAATGTATGAATATATGGCCTAAAATGAGGTACAAGAGACATTTTAAAAACTACAGAAAGATGGGACAGGCAATTATTTTTCACTGAATGTCACCGGAAGATAAATCAGTAGTTCTCTAATCACAGTAAAAAATGAATGGACAAGATATGAGCAAAATCTAATCTATATCCTTTGGTATCTAGAAAGAGAGACTGATGTGTTGTGTAAAATTCATGTGTGCATTATAACCAATAAAATCTTAGTGTAAAATGCATATAATATATCAATGTTCTTATCACAAGACCTCAGTCAAGTCATTTTTACATCCTCTCCTCCTACATCTGTAACTAGTTTCCCAAATTTCTGTTTTCCATAGGAGTGGACACAATTCTTTCCTCCAATTGCAAGCCACCCTCACCTTTAGCTGTTTCACAGCCTGCTGGATTGAACACTGTTTTGCAGGTGGGAAGGCTGAGTTTTACTCTCCACATCAGCAGGTCAATGACATATACATACTACATTTTGCCTGTCATAGCTTTCTAATCAGTAGGCTGCTCTGCAAAATGTAGGCAGCAGCTACACCAGTCATTTGTCAGCAACCTCCTTTCTTTAACAGTATTTCCTACTTGAGTGAAGTTAGGTTTCTCTCTTTTTTTCAGGCTTGAGCAGTGACCTGCAATTAGCTAACTTAACTGCTCTAGTTAAGACTCTCCAAAGCCATTTGCTGTGCAAAACAGTTAGTCCTAAGCAACATGGACTATTACAAAATAGTCATAGAATCATAGAATCATAGACTCACAGAATGGTTTGGATTGCAAGGGACCTTTAAAGGTTATCTAGTCCAACCCGCCTGCCATGGACTGGGACATCTTTCACTAGGTCAGGTTGCTCAGAGCCCCATCCAACCTGACCTTGAATGTTTCCAGGGATGGGGCATCCACAACTTCTCTGGGTAACCTGTTCCAGTGTCTCACCATCCTTATCATAAAAAAAATCTTCTTTATGTCCAATCTAAATCTACCTGCTTTCAGTTTAAAACCATTGCCCCTTCTCCTGTCACTGTAGGCCCTGGTAAAAATTCTTTCTCCAACTTTCTTACAAGCCCCCTTTAAGTATTGAAATGCCACAATAAAATCTCCTGAGAGCCTTCTCTTCTCCAGGCTGAACAACCCCAACTCCCTCAGCCTTTCTTCATAGGAGAGGTGTTCCAACACGCTGATCATTTTCGTGGCCATTGTCTGTTTCCTGGGTCTCTCTGATCTAGCAGTATTAGGCATACCCTTAGATTCTTGTCTCTAGCATGGACTCTGAGACTTACTTTCACAGGAATCTAAAAAATGTAGGTTGGAAGAAGTCCCTGGATACCTTTTAGTTCAACGTCCTGCTCAAAATACAGTTAGTGTCAGGGGCTGATCTGGTCATTCAGGATTTTGCCTATTCGTATCTTAAAATCCTGAGATGGAGATCCCACTGCTTTTCTGGGCAGCCCATTCCAATGTTTGCTGACGTTACTGTGAAGAATTTTTTCTTTATGTCTACTTGGATACATCCTTGCTACAATTTGAGACTGTTGCCTTTTGTCTTTTTATTTTGTCTTTTCCACCTCTTCCTTTTATTGTACTGTTAATGTAGTTGTGCAGTTCAGCTCTGTCCATCCACTATTAAAGTCAGTCAGGAGCTCTTGATTCAGAGACAGGTATATTCTGCATTTCTTGTGCCAACTTGGAATGGCTATAAGTCTTCACTAATTTTCTAGGAGGCTTAATTTGAACCATTCTCTAATTCACAGTTCTGGATCCTGCCCATGGCTTTCAGCCTTAGAGAAATCTGGTTAATTAATAGGGTTTTTAACCAATCTAAAATTGTAAAACAGGAACTAAATTATTTGTATTTGAACAGGGAAGAAGAATCATTGTAGCAAAGACAACGTGGTGGAAAAGAAAAACAGGTCTGTGCACAAACAAATTAAGTCCTGATGTAACTTCAGTGACATAATTGCAAGAACATTTGATAACTTGAGTTCACTTTGGTAAGTGGATGCTAAAAGGTCCAAGAGCATACAGTAGGACAAATTTTACCTTAAGCACATTTGCAAAGTTACTGCATAATGTGAGATTCTGGATATTACTAATACATACATAGAACCCCAAAGTCATTTCTGTTGCTGCACTTTTCTCCATTAAAATTAAGTTTTAGGGAAAACTCACTCCAAATACAGAATACAAAAAGAAAAAAAGAAAGAAAACTAATACTACCTGGTACTGTAAATGAAGAATACATGAAAAATGTAATGAAAAATATGCTAGAAGCTGTTCATAACATCCAACTGATTTCAGCATTTTTTTACAGTCAAATATCTCCACACAGAAAATGACATATTTTTCAAAATATTATTTTTTCCATGAGCTGTAATAAATATAACTATCTCCTTGTCCACCATTCTTTTGCAATAGTAAAAAAATGGCATTTATTTTTTTTATTTGTGCTTGAAAATCAGCGGTTCCATATCCAAATAACCCATTTTCATAGGCAGTAACTTTAATAATCTTTTTAAATATGTTGGCCCTTGGTTATAGTTGCAGCAAAATAAACTAAGAATAAGTAATATCTCAAAGAAACACCTGCCTGTACATATTAACATATTAGTTCCCAGTTTGCTGCAACAAGAATAAAGTTTGACTGATATATTTTTTTGTTTGCCCATACTTTATGATTCTGAAGGTTTTTCTGTGTACTGATACAGATTTTTTGTACAGTGTAATACATGAAAAGGTTGCAGTAGTGCTTGAGTGACTTGTTAGATTTTGAATCACTTTATGAAAATAAGAAAAATGAAATAAGAAAAGTATATTTTGGCAATTACATACTGGAAAGTAAATCTAACATTTCCATTTTCCAGGTAAAAAGACACCCCTGACGGTTATGCCAGTTGTCTCTTATTTGACGCAGAATAACAAACAATAGGAAACACATTTTAGGCAAATACAATAATTTTATAAATAAAGAGGAAAATGAAAGAACATAACTAAAACCTCTTTTTTAATGTTTATAGTAGATGGATTTTAATAAGTCGTATCTAAAAATTAGTGGGTAAAGATGGACTATTTCTTAGTCTTATCAGTAAAACCGATATACATAATGGTGCTAGTGGGTCAGGTTTTTTTCAGTAAATTTATCATGAAAACTTCTAATCAACTATTGCAAGTATTTTCAAGCGATATTTTCAAGGTTTTTTTGTTCACATTCTTAAATACAGGACTCATGGAACACATTAAGCACATGAATCAATGGATATCTTCAGATATGGCTGAGCTGGTAACTGGTAATCAATTGCTAACTATGATTTCTTATTTTATGATGTAACTGATACTGATTAATCCTTCTTTTTTCTTTTTTAATCACTTTTGAAATTATCTTGTTTTATCTTACTATCTAATAACAAAAATCCTGGAAACAGAATCCTAAATGATTGATTTATTTTTTCAAAACAAAAAGGTTGGAGGAACGGACTTTCGTTAAGCACCTCATTTAATGATGTCAGACCAGCCTAGAGCTATACTAAATTATAGTCACTAAAATGCCTATGATGTGGAAAGGAGATCCTCAGCACCAGCTGTTTCACTCAGATCCTGTCCTACTGCAGAGCACCACTTGCTAGCGCAGACAAAGCATACACTGCTATACTTAAACCTTGTTTTCATTCACATGTTGTAGGTGGATCCCATTGGTAGTGTAAAAGGTCAAATGATTCTCTAAATAATACTTATAACCCTTTGAAACTGAGCATTTTTTATAAAATTGGGAAAGTAGATTGAAGACCTTTTTACACAGGATCCTAATACATAAGTTAGTAATAAGTCTTGTATGATTACAGAAACACAAAGAGCCTATTCAAGAGCAATGAGATGATATCATCTGCTTTTCCACTTCATTATTAGAGGGAAATCTCTAGAATATAGACTTTCAGTCTAAGCTAATATACTTATCCTATTTTAAAATAAGTGACTAAGGTAAATAAGTCTCTAGAGAGACCTATTTATGTTAACCAGAGAAGGAATGAAAAAAAAAACAAACCACAAACGATCTCTAGTGCACATACCCAAATTTTAAGGAGCTGAAGTTTACTCAAATTGATCCCATCTTCAGGACCTAAATAATAATAAATAGCTTTATTCAGGCAAGTGTAGTTGTCCAAGAATAGGTAGATAATTCTTCATCTTTCTACCTCTTAAGCATATGCTTACCCTTGAAACTATGTAGTGTATTGTTAAGTTTTCTGGTACATGGTAAAATCAGTGCAAAATTTCTGAATTAAAAACATTCTTATTTCAAAAACCATTGTCCTGGTGTTTTATACAGTTCATGAAAAGGAATCCATTAAGGGATAGTGTGTAATGTTTTTATCAGTGCCACCATGAATGAGGTTTGGTAGTTTCCTCCCACCCCCAAAAGCCAAATCTGTACAATATTAACAGATTTTGTAAAACAGATTTTGTATAACAGATCTTGTATTAATATTTGAGAGCAAAAAGATAAAAAAACTAGGGGAAAAAATATCCAGCTATGATAAAGTAGCTATACAGAAAAGAGCTCATAAATGCGGTTGTTCATGTGATTAATGAAGCTTAATGAAGTTAATAGTAATAGTACAAAATGGTGTTGATGTTTACAATAAGTCTGCAATTAGTCATTATACTCTGAAAATTGTAGGAACTGGAAGATTAAACAGATTAATTTTGTTGGTTTGAACTTTTACCTTTGTGAATTTACAAGTCTGTGCACCTTAAGGGAGGAAGCATCATAGTTGCAACATATTTTTAGTGAAGAATTCATAAATTAGGCTAGAGACTTAAAGATTTCAAAGATGACTCCTTATGCCTTACCCCAAAGCAACTCCCAGGTGGCAAAAAGAAGAGCTTGTTTAAAAAACAAATAAAGTAGTAAAGATAGAGATATGCTCATATGCTTGGGTATATAGAGGTTTCATAGCATCCATCTCTCTTATAATCTGTGCACAACCCATCTCTGTGAAAGGATTTGATTCATGAACTATGTCTGGCAATGAAATGAAAATAACAATAGTGAAAATACTTCACAAACTAACAACTAATGGCTACACAGCCTCAGACCTCACTTATATGCATTCCTTCCAAATGCGATCTTTCAGATATTCCTTCCAAATATTTTAGTGTATACCAATGAGCTTGTGTTCCCTCTACAGTTCATTACTTAATCTTGTTGAAGACAGGTTCTTCCTGGGTAAATTATTTTCAGGGTATTTCTTCAGGAAACCTCTTAATGACAGCAAAATTTTTATAAGGTAAAGACAATTGTTATTTCTGATAGCTTTTCTAGATTACTGACTGATGTGTTTTAATCTGGCAGGCAGCTAAACACCACACGGCCATTTGCTCACTCCCCTCCCCGCAGTGGGATAGGGGAGAGAATCAGGGAAAAAAGCCCAAGATTTGTAGGTTGAGATAAAGACAGTTTAATAGGACTGAAAAGGAAGGGAAAATAATAATAATAATAATAATAATAATGATAAAAGAATATACAAAATAAATAATGCACAATGCAATTGCTCACCACCTGCCGACTGATGCCCAGCCAGTTCCTGAGCAGCGGTCCCCTAGCCAGCTTTCCCCCAGTTCATACACTGAGCATGACATCATATGGTATGGAATAGTCTTTTGGTCAGTTTGGGTCAGCTGTCCTGGCTGTGCTCCCTCCCAGCTTCTCGTGCACCTCCAGCCTTTTCAGTTGGTAGAGCATGGGAAGCTGAAAAAGTCCTTGACTAATATAAACACTACTTAGCAACAACTAAAACATCAGTGTGTTATCAACATTATTCTCATACTAAATCCAAAACACAGCACTATACCAGATGCTAGGAAGAAAATTAACTCTATCCCAGCTGAAACCAGGACACTGACACATATTAATATAGACACGCTTATGAAAATAACTAAATGTACGTGTTAAGTGTATACCTGTGCTTATATTCATAAGGGCATTTATTGTGTGTGGATGTGTCAAACCACTCAGTGTAGTAAAGCATTTAAACAGGCAGATAAACAATTATACTCCTGTTCTTAATAAATCCTGTAATGTTACAACAAGAACTGTAATTGCATGGTTATCTATACAATTGGGCTTAAACTAATCTATCCAAGTAATTACATAAAATGTATAATGTAGTTTTAGCCTCATTAAAATGTTTACAACCAAAGTGGTCCAAATTAACTTAAAGTTAATTCCATATATCAATATCAATAAAGTCTTATAAATCTTTAGAATTAAATATGCCATTTATTTCTAAGGCCATAAATCCTATAAAATATAAGAAACTTTTTGGTTGAATATGGATTCTCAGTATTATAGGATTTTGACAAATTTTGTTACTTCCCTTTATACTTCTATATTATGGAATACAGGGGAAGAGCAATTCAGGATTGCACAGGATTTATTATGGGGAGTTTCAGGGAGGAACCAAAAGCTGGAAGAGGGCAGGGGGTATGTGATTTGGGGAGGAACTAGTGTGGGAAAATGGAGGGGTAGGGGGAAAAAAGGACTGATCACATGTAGACAGTTGGCTGTTCAGTACATTTGTCCGGCGCCATGCCCTGTGCTTGACCAGCACAGTCTGCCCTATCTTCCTACTAACTTCCCTTTTAACTCTTTCCTAAGTGAGAGACTCTCTTCTGTGTGCATCTGTGCATATAAGGAAGAGGGAATGCAGCAACTGGAGTCGCGCTATGGGCTGGAGGGCCCATGTGTCCTTGGTGCCAGCAACTGGCGTGAGTGCTGGTGTGCAAGGGAGTATGTGATCACTAACAAAGATCAAGCCAGACGAGATGGTGAACAGGTGAAGTGACCTGGGGGAAAGGGGATGCCTAAGGGACAACTGTGGATGTGAGAGTGCCTATGTGTCTCTAAGGGTGAGAGTATGTATCAGCTAATGTGTGTGTGTGTGTGACTGTCTGTAGCAGCAGCTGGAGTAGGGCTGCAGTTTCAGGGACTCATATTTTCAGACACCAAAAACTGGGGAGTTTGGGATCCAGTGACCAGCTACTGGGTGGACTGATTGTCTGAGCCCAGCTACTGGAGGGATCTACCTTATACGTATGTGTATGCACTCTCACTACTGGACCTCCATCCTGATCAGACAGCGAGAGGAGCAGGATGAGGCTGTTGGTGCTGTCTGGTTTTGTGTGGGTGCTCTGAATGTCTGTCTGTGATCTGTTTGCCTGGTCCTGTATATATGTGGTGTATATTTGTTCTCTATGTGCATGCACCTCCTGAGAATACATCTCCAGCCTTGCTGCTGGTTGGACATGTGGGCAAGGAGTGGCAGCCTCTCTCAGGCTATTGGATCCATCATAATATATTTTTCTCTGACAAAGAGCAACATTTGAACTTAGTCTCTTGAGCCTGTAGCAAGATGTCTCAAATGATCTATCATTGCATCCCCCTCCAGTTGAGCACAAAATTTATTTTGGCATTAGATATTACACATGTGCCTGACAGATGCCTAAGAATAAGTAAACAGATCTACACAGAAATGCACATTTTATTGTAACCACCCTCGTGGCAAAAAAGGCCAAGAGTATTCGGGGCTGCATTAAGAATAGCATTGGCAGCAGGTCCTTCCTCTCTAGTCAACACTGGTGAGACCACATCTGTAGTGCTGGGTAAGGTATGGACTTACTGGAGTGAGTCCAGCAAAGGGCTGCAAAGATGATTGAGGGACTAGAGCCTCTTTCATATGAGGAGACACTGAGAGAGGAAGGACTGTTTGGCCTGGAGAAGAGAAGGTTGGGGAGGATCTTGTCAATGCGTGTAAGCACCTGATAGGATGGAACAAAGAAGAGGGAGCCAGACTCTTCTCAGTAGTGCTCGCTGACAGGACAAGAGGCAATGGGCACGAATTAAAACACATGATATTCCATCTGAACAAAAGAAGATACTTTTTTAATGTGTGGGTTGTCAAACACTGTGTGCTGGTTTTGGCTGGGATACAGTTAATTTTCTTCATAGTAGCTACTACGGGGCTATGTTTGGATTTGCGCTGAAAACAGTGTTGATAGTACAAGGATGTTTTAATTACTGCTGAGCAGTGCTTACAAAGAGTCAAGGTCTTTTCTGCTTCTCAAACCACCCCACCAGCAAGTAGGCTGGGGGTGCACAAGAATCTGGGAGGGCACACAGCCAGGACAGCTGACCCCAAATGACCAAAGGGATATTCCATACCATATGATGTCATGCTCAGCAATGAAAAAGCTGAGAAGAAGGAGGAAGGGGGGACATTTGAAGCGATTACATTTGTCTTCGTGAGCTACCATTACGCGTGATGGAGCTCTGCTTTCCTGGAGATGGCCCTAAACACCCACCTGCCAATGGGAAGTACTGAATGAATTCTGTATTTTGTTTTGCTTGCATATGCAGCTTTTGCTTTACTTATTAAACTGTCTTTATCTCAACCCACGAGTTTTCTCACTTTTACCCTTCCAATTCACTTCCCCATCCCACCAGGGGAGAGTGAGTGAGCGGCTGTGCATTAAAACATGACACACTGGAACAGGTTTCTGACATGTTCCCAGGTAACCTGTTTTAGCTGTTCTTGCTTGAGCAGGAGGATTGGACTAGATCGTCTCAAGAAGCACCTTCTAACCTAGATGATTCTGTGTTTCTATGATTGTGTGTAACATTGATGATACAATATATAATACAAAAAAAACCCTATAATAGTCTAATTTGCATAGTTACTCTTAGGTGTTTGATACTGGAAACTTGAAGACAAAAGTCAAGACCTTGTTCTGAAATTTTACACTGCACTCTGTTCAGAAAGGCACTGTGGCAATATTGAGACATTCCATGGTTTCTTTTCTGACAGTATTAGGTCTTTGTAACAGGCATGTAAGACATTTGGATTGAATGACACAGCTACTTAGACTGCATATTGTGTTTTAGAGGTGTCATGTTAACTGAAAATTTTTACCGGTTTACTTAGAATTAATACCCAGTGTTTGGGGAAAATTAAGGGACACCAGTTCCATATACATCAGTTTTGAAAAAAAAAAATCCTCTTTTAAGAGGCATTCTTGAAGTAATTTTTGTCATTTTAAGTTCTGATGGGAAAAGCTTCCACAGTTTGTTCTGTAAGCCCTAACTTCTACCAAAATGCAAGGCACTGAAGATACAATTAGTTTGATATGGCAATTCCCCTCCATCTTAATTCTTTCAGTAATGTAATTTGTTTCATACCCAAATGTTATCCACATCTGTTCTCGAAGGAGAGAAGAGTCACAGGTAAAACAGTGACTATAGATTTTATTATTAATTATTGTGTGGAAATAGTTACAACCAATTTATTTCTGATGAAGACTTCATAGTGTAACTTAGGTTAAAATGAGCTGTATGCTGCAGTTACAAGGAGAATGGATACATTTTTAAAGTACCCTGCAAACCATGTACACTAACAAACAAAGTACATTTATGATGTCCCCATAGCCTAGCTACAGAGAAAAAACAAAACAAAACTATCAATTCACTGAAATATTTGANATTCCATACCATATGATGTCATGCTCAGCAATGAAAAAGCTGAGAAGAAGGAGGAAGGGGGGACATTTGAAGCGATTACATTTGTCTTCGTGAGCTACCATTACGCGTGATGGAGCTCTGCTTTCCTGGAGATGGCCCTAAACACCCACCTGCCAATGGGAAGTACTGAATGAATTCTGTATTTTGTTTTGCTTGCATATGCAGCTTTTGCTTTACTTATTAAACTGTCTTTATCTCAACCCACGAGTTTTCTCACTTTTACCCTTCCAATTCACTTCCCCATCCCACCAGGGGAGAGTGAGTGAGCGGCTGTGCATTAAAACATGACACACTGGAACAGGTTTCTGACATGTTCCCAGGTAACCTGTTTTAGCTGTTCTTGCTTGAGCAGGAGGATTGGACTAGATCGTCTCAAGAAGCACCTTCTAACCTAGATGATTCTGTGTTTCTATGATTGTGTGTAACATTGATGATACAATATATAATACAAAAAAAACCCTATAATAGTCTAATTTGCATAGTTACTCTTAGGTGTTTGATACTGGAAACTTGAAGACAAAAGTCAAGACCTTGTTCTGAAATTTTACACTGCACTCTGTTCAGAAAGGCACTGTGGCAATATTGAGACATTCCATGGTTTCTTTTCTGACAGTATTAGGTCTTTGTAACAGGCATGTAAGACATTTGGATTGAATGACACAGCTACTTAGACTGCATATTGTGTTTTAGAGGTGTCATGTTAACTGAAAATTTTTACCGGTTTACTTAGAATTAATACCCAGTGTTTGGGGAAAATTAAGGGACACCAGTTCCATATACATCAGTTTTGAAAAAAAAAAATCCTCTTTTAAGAGGCATTCTTGAAGTAATTTTTGTCATTTTAAGTTCTGATGGGAAAAGCTTCCACAGTTTGTTCTGTAAGCCCTAACTTCTACCAAAATGCAAGGCACTGAAGATACAATTAGTTTGATATGGCAATTCCCCTCCATCTTAATTCTTTCAGTAATGTAATTTGTTTCATACCCAAATGTTATCCACATCTGTTCTCGAAGGAGAGAAGAGTCACAGGTAAAACAGTGACTATAGATTTTATTATTAATTATTGTGTGGAAATAGTTACAACCAATTTATTTCTGATGAAGACTTCATAGTGTAACTTAGGTTAAAATGAGCTGTATGCTGCAGTTACAAGGAGAATGGATACATTTTTAAAGTACCCTGCAAACCATGTACACTAACAAACAAAGTACATTTATGATGTCCCCATAGCCTAGCTACAGAGAAAAAACAAAACAAAACTATCAATTCACTGAAATATTTGAGTTGAATTTCAATGCACAGAAAAACAAAGCTCTGGCTTTGCCTCTTCCCAAGGATGCACTCATTTACAAAGCAAAGCTTATTTATGTCACACAGCTCTTTACAAGATGATCCTTCCTGAGCTTTTTTAAAATTTTCATTCAACAGTGAAGTAGTTCACATTATTGACTTTCAACATAACACACTTTCTTCGTAATGTTGAAAGCTTGTTTGAGATGTCATGGGGCAGTTTTATTTCTCAGCGATAGTATTTATGAATTTCATTGAGAAATAATCACTTTAACCACTGCAGGTAATGCATGCTCTTGACAGTATTGCAAATCAAATTAGATTGGTATTTTTCTGAACATTACTCTGATTCAGCAGATTAACTTATCCTGAGGTCTTATCCACAACTAACAAAACCCAAAAGGAAATTGCTTTTTGTTTGTCAACTTCATATAACTTTCTACTCCCAAATATCACAGATTTCTTTCTAGTTATTTCTCTTAAAACAGTTAATCAAGCTGCCAACCAGGTAAGCTATTAAGTAGAATTTCATTCTATGTGCAAGACTGCAAGTGCTTAAAATCCCGATAATCATCCTTACTTCAATAGGGATTGGAGTAGCTAAGAATCAATACCTGTTCCATATTATAAAATGAGTAGATTAGGTGTTTGCAATTATCTATTTTAATTAAAAAATCTATGAATTTGTGACCTATTAATTAGTAGAAAGGAACTGTGGTCATTTCATATCATATTACATCTCTTCTCAAATCTGAATGACGGACTATGAGAACAATGTAAAACCTTAACAGATTAGATTTCTTGTTAGTTGCTTATTTTCTTTCTCTTTGATGTTTGATTCTGTATCCAGGTTTCCATTTCCAAGTAAATGATTATACTTGAAATGTGTGAGTGAACATGAGAGGTAAAATATTTTCAATTTATTTTTAGTTTTCATTCCATTAATTTTTTAAGCATTTTTCTCATTTATAAATTATTTTCACCAGAAAACAATTAAACCCTCAAGAATATTGGAAAATAGGACATTGAGGCAAGTGTATAATGTGTACAGAAAGCTTTTACTGATGACTGTTGGGTTAGCAGTTATTGGAATGGCTATACTCACCAAACTCTCCTGGAAGCAATGGAGAAACTGTTTAACAGATGGCAGCCTCAGACAGAGACAATATTATAAGAATAAAACCAATAATTTTAAAAAATCAAATAAGTTTATCATGGGAGATAAAGTTTGACAATAGAACAGATGGTGGTTTGGGGTTTTTTTTGTTTGTTTGGGGGGGTGTATATGCGTGTGTGTGTTTAAAAGCCTAAATCCAGAACCAAAGAAAGATTTAGGTACATATAAGAAGCCATGACTTAAAATGTTTCTGTGCCCAGTGATCTGAATGTCTTCCATATTCCACTGCTCGTCACTGAGGATGCTGCTATGGTAGATAAAACCAGTTAGTTGACTCAGAGAACACTCCAAATATTCTCAGTAAAGCTCCGATTAGAAAGCTTGAAAACCAAAAAACGTTAGTCACAGGGACTAAGCGACTTCTTGGTCTTTTTTGGAAATTCTGTTTGTAAATTGGGTTTGCAAAGGACATACCTTCCTCTTTCAGAATCCAGAGTCTGGAACTTACTGTTGAAAGTAAACTATATTAATCACCATTTATATTATACATTACTTGCCAAAGCATTTGCACATGGAAAAAGTAATCATCAAATTACTGCCCTTTGGAAATTAAAAATACATCTTTCTGCAATAGTTAGAGAAGCAGAAACAGATTTCATATAGAAAGTTCTGCTTTGGACTGTCTTTCTAACAAAAATTTTTACTTAAAAGATTTTTTACTGTGTTTTTAGATTTTAATTGGACTAAATAATATTTCTGTATATTTACACTGAATTTTTAAAAGCCAGTGGAATATTGTATGAGATATATTGAGATTATAATGACAAAGGTAGAGAAATGTGAATTTTTGAAACAGCATGTACTCCTTTTTATATTCATAATGCATTTGTGTACTGACAAAAGGAAAGAGAGAAGGAAAAAATACATCCATACTAACTGTTCTAAATTTTCCATATACAGGTAATGTAGTTCGCCAGCGATCACATCAGAAACTCACCCATTCAAAAGGGTATTTCACTTAGTTTACTTGTTATTGCATTTGAGCAATAACTGGTTGGCTAAATACATTGTCACAATCTGGAATCTTTTAACAAACAAATACAGAAATTGGGTAACTAAGAAACCATATATTTATGAGATTTTTTGTTCAGCTTTATCCTGCAGCCTTTGTTGCTCTATGCATTCCAGTGACTGATACACAGAAAAGTCATGTTCATAAGTGGTACATAGGAATTCTCTTACCTACAATAAATTATGTAATGTTCATTTTGAAAGGTTAGCCCAAAAACAAAGTTTGGTTTTGCTATGAAAAACCTTTTATTTTGGTTCTCTCAAGCTTAAAGTTTGGGACAGAGATCCAACCACAATCCACGAGCCCTCCCCAAGGTAAACTTTTTCATTCTTTAGAAGTCTAGTCATTAAGCATCAAAAGTATCTCATCATGAATGCAAAGATCAATTTGATTATTTTCTGTAATGACAATAGATAGACTGTGGGGTTCTTTCTTTCCCCCCTGCAATGGAGTGTAGCAGTAGAAGAGTTATTTTCTCAAAAAAAGCCTGAGAAGAGAGCAGAAGGGGTAAATAAGCTGAGACTCAAATATATATCTATGTAAATGATATGAATTTCAAATTTTTTTCAAGCTCTGTCAAAGGTACATTTTTAACTAATCTACTTTCAACTATGTTATTGAATATTGTGGAAAATGATACTATAATATGAAGATGAATTCTCCTATGCACTTCAGTTTATACACTGTCTCATTCTATTAACTTCAGAAAGGAGACTTGTTACTAGTGGAAGATGTCTGATGATACTTGATACAAAAGCAGAAAATCAATTACCAGTCTAAGAAAAATGTTTAAGCATTTTCATCAAGGTTTGACTACAAACAGTATAAAATAAAGATGATATGCTTTCCCTGAAACATGGAGGAAAGCAACATACTCTATAAAGGTTTTACATAATTAAATACTAAGCCTATATTAAAATTTAGAGTTTAACTTATCCTGAAAAAAGTAAATAATTTCCAAGCTGAAGATGTCTTTCCATCTTTAGCTTAGCCTGGTGTTGTTTTCATGCAATGTTTCATAACAGTGGAGGAAATAAAATATTCTATACTGCTTTATATCCGATCCTATGAAGATATTTTTAGGACTGGGCATAAGGGTGCAGTCAGAAGACAAACAAAGCTACAGCCATTATATTCTCTTCAGATCAGAAATACATTAATCAGGAAAGTCATTGCTGAACTTAATTTCAGCTAAGGAATTAACTGGTCTCCCGTAGCAATGTATA
>VYZW01062125.1:30858-41377 GCA_013401315.1 Balaeniceps rex
GTGGGTTGAGATAAAGACAGTTTAATAGGACTGAAAAGGAAGGGAAAATAATAATAATAATAATGATAAAATAATATACAAAACAAGTGATGCACAATGCAATTGCTCACCACCCACTGACTAATGCCCAGCCACTCCCCAAGCAGCGATCGCTGCCCCCCAGCCAACTCCCCCCAGTTTATATACTGAGCATGACATCATATGATATGGAATACCCTTTTGGTCAGTTTGGGTCAGCTGTCCTGTCTGTTCCCCCTCCCAGTTTCTTGTGCACCTGGCAGAGCATGGGAAGCTGATAAAGTCCTTGACTAGTGTAAGACTACCTAGTAACAACTAAAACATCAGTGTTATCAGCATTCTTCTCATACTAAATCCAAAATACAGCACTATGCCAGCTACTAGGAAGAAAATTAACTCTATCCCAGCCAAAACCAGCACAGTGTCCCATTTGCTAACCTCCAGTCAACTGGGACCTCCTCAGTTAGCCAGGACTGTTGATAATAGACTGGAAGTGGCTCGGTGAACACTTCTGCCAGCTCCCTCAGTACCCTTGGGTGGATCCCATCCAGCCCCGTAGGCTTTGTGTCCGTCTAAGTGGTGTAGCAGATTGCTAACAATTTCCCCTTGGATTATGGGTGCTTCATTCTGCTTGCCATCCCTGTCTTCCAGCTCAGGGGGCTGGGTAACCAGAGAACAACTGGTCTTACCATTAAAGACTGAAGCAAAGAAGGCATTAAGTACCTCAGCCTTTTCCTCATCCATTGTCACTATGTTTCCCCCCACATCCCATAAAGGATGGAGATTGTCCTTAGCCTTCCTTTTGTTGCTAATGTCTTCATAGAAACACTTTTTATTGTCTTTTACAGCAGTAGCCAGATTACGTTCTAGTTGGGCTTTGGCCCTTCTAATTTTCTCCCTGCGTAACCTCATAACATCCTTGTAGTCCTCCTGAGTTGCCTGCCCCTTCTTCCAAAGGTCATAAACTCTCCTTTTTTTCCTGAGCTCCAGCCAAAGCTCTCTGTTCAGCCAGGTAGGTCTTCTTCTCCGCTGGCTCATCTTTTGGCACATGAGGACAGCCTGCTCCTGTGCCTTTCCTTCTCCAAGAATTGAAAACTATCATTTTGTGATCACTACGCCCAAGATGGCCTCCAACCATCACACCACCCACAAGTCTTTTCGTAAACTATAGGTGTAGCAGGGCACCTTCCCTAGTTGGCTCCCTCACCAGCTGTGTCAGGAAGTTATCTTCCACACAATCCAGGAACCTCCTAGACTGTTTCCTCTCTGATGTACTGTATTTCTAGCAGACATCTGGTAAGTAGAAGTCCCTCATGGGAACAAGAGCTTGTAATTGTGAGACTTCTCCCACCTGCTTACAGAATATTTTGTCTGCCTCTTCATCCGGGTTGGGTGATCTATAACACACTCCCACCATGATATCTGTCTTGTTGNGTGCACCTGGCAGAGCATGGGAAGCTGATAAAGTCCTTGACTAGTGTAAGACTACCTAGTAACAACTAAAACATCAGTGTTATCAGCATTCTTCTCATACTAAATCCAAAATACAGCACTATGCCAGCTACTAGGAAGAAAATTAACTCTATCCCAGCCAAAACCAGCACAGTGTCCCATTTGCTAACCTCCAGTCAACTGGGACCTCCTCAGTTAGCCAGGACTGTTGATAATAGACTGGAAGTGGCTCGGTGAACACTTCTGCCAGCTCCCTCAGTACCCTTGGGTGGATCCCATCCAGCCCCGTAGGCTTTGTGTCCGTCTAAGTGGTGTAGCAGATTGCTAACAATTTCCCCTTGGATTATGGGTGCTTCATTCTGCTTGCCATCCCTGTCTTCCAGCTCAGGGGGCTGGGTAACCAGAGAACAACTGGTCTTACCATTAAAGACTGAAGCAAAGAAGGCATTAAGTACCTCAGCCTTTTCCTCATCCATTGTCACTATGTTTCCCCCCACATCCCATAAAGGATGGAGATTGTCCTTAGCCTTCCTTTTGTTGCTAATGTCTTCATAGAAACACTTTTTATTGTCTTTTACAGCAGTAGCCAGATTACGTTCTAGTTGGGCTTTGGCCCTTCTAATTTTCTCCCTGCGTAACCTCATAACATCCTTGTAGTCCTCCTGAGTTGCCTGCCCCTTCTTCCAAAGGTCATAAACTCTTCTTTTTTTCCTGAGCTCCAGCCAAAGCTCTCTGTTCAGCCAGGTAGGTCTTCTTCTCCGCTGGCTCATCTTTTGGCACATGAGGACAGCCTGCTCCTGTGCCTTTCCTTCTCCAAGAATTGAAAACTATCATTTTGTGATCACTACGCCCAAGATGGCCTCCAACCATCACACCACCCACAAGTCTTTTCGTAAACTATAGGTGTAGCAGGGCACCTTCCCTAGTTGGCTCCCTCACCAGCTGTGTCAGGAAGTTATCTTCCACACAATCCAGGAACCTCCTAGACTGTTTCCTCTCTGATGTACTGTATTTCTAGCAGACATCTGGTAAGTAGAAGTCCCTCATGGGAACAAGAGCTTGTAATTGTGAGACTTCTCCCACCTGCTTACAGAATATTTTGTCTGCCTCTTCATCCGGGTTGGGTGATCTATAACACACTCCCACCATGATATCTGTCTTGTTGGCTTTCCCCCTGATTCTTGCCCATAAACACTCAGCCTTATCATCACCATCATTAAGTCCTAGACAGTCAAAACACTCCCTAACATACAGGGCTATACCACTGCCTCTCCTTCCTTGCCTATCCCTTCTGAGGAGTTTATAGCCATCCATTGCAGCACTCCAGTTGTGTGAGTCATCCCACCATGTTTCTGTGAGGGCAACTATATCATAGTTTTCCTGCTGCACAATGGCTTCCAGCTCCTCCTGTTTGCTGCCCATGCTGTGTGCATTGGTGTAGATTCACTTCAGTTGGGCTATCGATCCTGTCAACTTTTTTGGGGGAGAAGCCCTAACTCCTGAGCATTATCAGGCACTTCCATGGTTTCTAACACATCCATAACCGTTGCCTTTGCTGTCACATGGATCTCCATCCCCTACCTCCACTGAGATGGCAGACCAAAGGACCTCGCTAGCACACCATCCCACAAACATTGGCGTGCCGCCCCCAGGCTTATCACTAGCGAGCCTGGTTTTATCCCTTTCCCACTTCAAATCAAGTTTAAATCTCTTTCAATGAGCCCTGCTAACTCCTGTGCAAAGGTCCTTTTCCCCCTTTGAGACAGGTGTACCCCATCTTTTGCCAGCAGGCCTGGTGTTGTGTAGACCAACCCATGATCAAAAAACCCCAAATTCTGCCAGTGACATCAGGCTCGGAGCTAGGTATTGATCTGCTGGCTCTTCCTGGTTCTTCCCTCATCATCCCCTGCAACTGGAAGGATAGAGGAGAACACCACTTGTGCTCCTGATCCCTTAACCAGTTGTCCCAAGGCCCTGAAGTCTCTCTGATTGCCCTCAGACTTCTTGTTGCAACTTCATCGCTGCCGACCTGAAAAATCAATAATAGATGATAATCCAAGGGCTGTACCAGGGTAGGAAGCTTTCTCTTCATGTCTTTAATGTGGGCCCCAGGGAGGCAGCAGACTTCCCTAAGAAGTGGGTCCGGTCTGCATATTGGGCCTTCTGTTCCCTTCAGAAGGGAGTCTCCTATGAAAATGACCCCTCTTTTTTTCTTTATGGAAGCTGTTTTGATGCAAGGCATAGGCCGACTTAACCTTGGCGACACCTCCAAGCTAGGTGAACCATCATCCTTGTCATTTTTGGGTTCCACTTGCACAGCCTCATACCTATTATGCAAAAGGACACCTGGGAAGATAAGGTAGTCACAGAGATGTGCCTGCTGTGCCAGGCAGGAACTTGTTGCCATTGCTCTCTATCCCTTAAGTCACTGTGTTCACCCAGGTGGAGAGAGGATAGGAAATCCTCTGTATTGTGCACCTTGTCTGCCTGTTGGACTTGTCTCAGGGAAGATAGGGTGCAATTCCAGTAGCCTACCTCTCTCTCTCACTCTCCCTGGTAATCCTCAACCTACTCACCTCCTCCTGGAGCTCTGTCACTAAGCAGAGGAGTTCCTCTACCTGGGCACACCTCCCACAGGTGTGCTTATTATTGCTGTCCAATACTAGCATAAGAGTAGGGCACACCCTGCAGCCTGATACCTGGGTGGCAGCATGTTCCCACTGGAGTTCTGTCTGGGAAGCTGTGTCAGTCATGGTGGGTGCAGAGCTTAGAGAGGCCATGGCTTTCTGCCGGGTAGATACCATTGCTTCCTGGTCGAGCTGGCAGATCTTCAGTGCCCTTCCTGCACGCCCTTCTGCGTGAACTGCCACGCAAATTTCTGTGCCACACCCTTGATGACGCATCACACCTTGTTTGCCTGCCCTTTTCATGATGCTCCTGGTCGCCAGTGCTCCCCAGGGGCTTCTTTTATACATGTTGGGGGCTTGGTCGCTGTTGCTCCTGGGCCCGCCCAGGTCTTGTCAGCTGCTGTTGTGCGAGCTGCAGGCTCCTGGCGTCTCTCTCAGCTCCCCCTGAGGTCCCCCTGGTTCAGGAAAACTCCCTGTGCCTCACACTGGAGCGCTCCATGGCGGATCGTGCCAGCACTGAAGCTGCTCACCTTGCCTGTTGATACGTCAATATCAGCATCAGCAGTGTTATTACAGTACTAGGCACTATCTGTCTCATACGTTTTTCACTTTGAGTTCAAACTATACTTACATTTGGAAGACATTCCAGTCATATGAGCTGCCAGGAGTAATAACCTAACATTAATTGAATAAAAGTGTAAAAGCACGCAACCTAGAAACAAATAAAACCACCATTGTAAAGTTTAAGCTGTCATTTTTACTATAACATATGCATTGCTCTGTAATAAAAATTCCAAAGTGCACAGGTGCTAGACTTCTGATTTATTTTCACCTTCTATTCGGATAATAATCCATAAACTCCATTACATAGCTCTGTCCTCAGACCACTTCAATGAGCATTAAAAGGTTTTTTTCCAGGCTCTTGTATAACTACAAAATACCAACAAACTTCACACACAACAGACCGAAGGTCAAAGTTAGATGCTGCACTTCTGTTTCATTCAGTGCTACATCTTTTTCAGGTTCCATGTAACTGAGGTTCTTCATTAAAAGAAAATAAGGTTACCATCTACTTTTTTACCTTTTCTTGCCTAAAAACTATTTTTAGGTTTTGTAGTCTTGTGTACAATCTTCTATGACATCTCTATTTATGCTATAAAAGCATCTCATCTCATCCCCAGGCCACTGAAAGGAAAGTGCACCTGGAATTAGTGCACCCTCCACACGCAGATAGTATTAGGTAATTTGGATTTGTGAGTCCATTTTTCTAAAATATTGGTTATTTTTGCAGGTGAGAGTATGCTGCCTCTGCGTAAGTCCTACAGAAAGGCCTTCAGTTCAAATATTTCCACTGAACCAAAAAGCAAGTGTTAGTGAATGAAAGGCAATTTTATAGCCCCCTTGTGGAAACATGGAGGGTCATGGTGGACTGAAGGAGTATACAGAGCTAAGTAATGGGTTCTGACTTTGAGTTTTAAGGAGAGATGAATCATATGCAAATAAAATTGGTAGAAATTCAGTTTTACATACCTGTGACATCTCTATTCTTTTAGTTCTGTGCAAGACAATTGGTAGAGCATTGAACAGGTCTCTGGGGATGAATAGAAAGCCTAAAGAAATTTTCTCACTGCTGATCAGCCCATGTTTAAGGGACAATATAAGCCTCTCAAGAAATTTTGATAAAGACAAAATTGTTATGTATAGTGGGTGTGATTCTAACACAAACTATTATCTTATTGGTCCATTGAATAGTGATTGACTGGTCTGATTCTGGAGCTGACACAGTTTAAAATGGCACGACATTGAATATATCAGGTGGCCAAGAGGTCAACATTGTCATGCCATCATTATAAACACAGATGTATCTGCCTCCTTGCCTTAATCTCTCTTAAGACTCTTTCTTTCTCTCTCACCATTCTCCTCCTGCACAAATACTAATTTTGAGATTTTAGCATGGACTTATACAGGTCAGCTTAGAGGATTACAACATGCACATGATGCAGACCAGGCTCATATGGTACAAGTCTGGTAATGACTTGTTGTCTGACAAGCAGCATAGCTTCTGAGTTGTCACCACAGTGGCTCATTCTTGGTGCCGCTGTGAGTAACGCCGGTATGCTGGAGATATCATATGAAATTACAGTGGGAAACAAATGGGATACTCCAGACTGTGGTGCAGTCTGTAAAGCAGCATTCAGGTGCATATTGAGACAGAAGTACAGACACAGCCAATGTGTCAAGATTTTATTCAGAAGATGAAAAGAACCTTTGTAGCAGATACAGTCCTGTTACTGAATGAATCAAGGTTGAAATCCAGTGATCTTTTGGCCAAAACATGCTGTTCTTAGGATTTGTTTGAATTTCTTGTTGTATAATAATTATTAATTTTTCTTTTATATATAAAGAAATATATGTATATATCAATTTATAAACAAATAAATAAATAAATATTTAAAAAATCATAAAATTAATACATTAGTAATTACAAGTCTTGTACCTAGGTCATTATGATAAAAAGAAAAACTTGTATTTCAGAGGCACTAAACCAAAAAAGGAACAAAATAAATATAGGATTAAAAAAAAAAAAGCTGAAATAAATATTTTATTTCTCTGAAGTCTAGTAAATATTTTGAGGTGTGTTCTATACTGTAAGAAAGCTATATGTCAAATTGTCATGTTTTTCCTAATGGTTGTTAGTTGAGTGTTTTAATTTATCATCATGAGTCTGGATACTTAAAATACATTAAAAATGGAATAATGTAGGCACAGGAGTATAACTACAGCTAATGAGGTAAATGATAGATTCAGCTAGGAGACTGATATTTAAAAGCAGAGCATGTTCTGGGATGTGGCTTATGTAGCTGACTTTGAAATCTCTTGTGGTCCTCAGCTAGTTTGCTGTTTGATACAGCTATGTTTTCCAAGCTTACTGCCGCAGGCAAGTAACTTTGAAAAAAAAATAAAAAGCTTCCTCTCAAACTTGTAAATATAAAAATAGTAAAATGTTGTAAAATGAAGTTGACTAATTCTTTAAGCCAGAGCCCCTTGAGTTCTGAAGTGCATGATAGCACAGGCACATTCTCACCAGCTCTAGTGTTGCTCTTTCCAGAATTACTGGAGCACAGTTAATGATAAGAATACCCACAAAAAAAAAAAAATTACTCCAGCTTCAGAGTTGGCAGCAAATCTCAGAAAGAAAAATTACACATCTAAACACAGCTGAAGACTCACTCTCAGTTCTCTTTCTTTCTGCATCGCTAGTGCACTGGAAACAAACTACTGCCAAGATAATAAGAAAGAGATGTTTCTAGTAGAGGCATCAGGAGTTTTTGCATCTAGTGCGTGTAATTGCCATCAACACAAACCTGTAAGCACATAAGATCAGAGAAACTAGTTACAGTCCAAAATAAGAAATGGAAAGAAAAAGTGTGGAGCTGCTCACTTATACGAAGAATAGCATTTTTGCCACATCCCTGTGGCAGTGTCACCACATATTTAAACAGTTCCTTACCATTTGGATCCTGAGAAGCAATTCATTATAGCTTGTAATTGCACTTCAAGTATCTTGATAATCTCAAAGAAAGAAAAAGACACTTTTAATATGGTTTCAGCTTTTGATTTTATACACCCGTACACTGAGATAGATTAATCTCTACAGCTGTTTAGGATTTTTAAATGCTTTTTTTTCATCAAATGAAACAAATTGTAGCACATTATGTATACGCATATACCTATGTGTATGTGTGTGTTTGCATACACACATAGGCATATATATTTGTACGTCACTGGTTAATATGAAAACTAGAATTAAGGTGCCAGACTGTGTATCAAAAATTCAAGCTAGGCTGTAAAAACTAGTTGCCTAGTCCGAACAGAATGCATGAGGACTTCAAAATTAATTGATTAAACTGATCATGGGAAGCTTCTCCAACAGAGAACTGTTCTTGGTCCTGAAGAAAGTATCTTGCTGCAGGAGAAGACACTACAGTTCCTACAGGACAATTTCCCCACTCCCAAATGTTTTTTTTTCAATGATTTCTTTTTCAGATTTTACCTATTGATTTGCTAACATAGTACAGCTCAGAGGTGAACCAAGGGGGAGGATAGAGCAGTTGAGAAAAGCAGAAAGAATCCTACTGAGCAGCCTCTAAAGGTGTCTTAGAAGGAATTGCCATGCTAGGAATTGCCAGTTTTGTTTTGTAATCACAACTGCTATTCAAAAAGGAGAAAAAAACCTGGTGCTATTTTTGCACTTACGAGCCAAAATTAACCAGTCCGTATGTTCCCTGACTCTTTCCAGAGAGATGACTCTCAAGAAGGAATGGAACTACCCTGCAGGAAGAGCACTACAGAAAATATAATGACCAAATTGAGAAACTATAATCAGAGGAGAGTTTAAACATTTGGTAGTATAACAACTGCCCCTCCTGAACACTTATGGAACAGGGTTCCTAGGGGGAAAAAAGGTGCATGTAATGAAAATATGCATCATAATACATATATTAGCACAGGAGCTGGGAGGTTATCAGACAGATAAGCAGCCACTTAGACACTCTATATATTTTTTTAAAGCTTCAATTTGTATTATTACTCCTACAATACCTTGTTTTCCCCTTTGTTTTCAATATACCTTGTAATGAAATAATTCATTTACAGACACTTTCTCTCAAATATCTATAAAGCTTCTGGAATATAAATAAGAAATGCTGCCTATGATAGAAGGCTTTAGGTTTCTCAATATTTTTACTTCATTGAAAAGTGTAGCTGACAAATCAAAACCACCACTGTGAAGTTTTGGAGGGATATATATATACATGTATATATGGAAAAAGTGTACTGATATGATATTTCTGTTTTAGCAGTCCAGAAATTGATTTTTGCATGGAAAAGACTGCACAGGGAGTCAAAATTAAAATGTCTTTTAAAAAATTTGATTTAGATGTAGAAAAGTCTGCTCAAAGGTAATAAAACAAACAATAGATCCTACTGTGAGGACACGGACAAGGATTGTGAATTTGCTCCTGACGTTATTGGTAAAGAAATACTTTTGGAGGCCATGTCGACATATCCTCAAGAATATGGTGAAAGTTATTAGATAGGATTTCATAAACAGATCTGTCAAGATCAGGGAAGATTTTGCTGGATATGCTCAGGAATAGTTATCATGCCAATCATGTTGGAAGGAGGTTGAATTACAGAAATGCAATGTCTTATGCTAAAGATTCACTCAATCCATTTTGATGATGCTTACTATTTCTGTTATTTAGCATATTACACCTATATTTTGTATTGCTTTCCTAAAAAAGTGCAACAGATAATTTAGAAAAGATGGCAGCAAAAGTAAAGAAAATCTTAGCCCTTTGTTCAAGACAGTAAAAATAAAGGACTTCTTGATCTTAAAATTTGAAGACTGGATGGAAGACACCAGGGAAAAGCTGAAAGACTAAGGTGATTTAGAGGTTTCCTGCTTAGTGCTCTGGAACAGAAATTTCCTTAAAGAGAAATCCATGTCTGAAAACAGATCTTGTAAAATGATACTTTCAATGTTCTGATTCCCTGTGAGTATATTTGGAGTTTTATCTGCCCATTTTAGTAACTTGAGAAAAGATTATGAAAGCACAAAAAGCAGACTTAAATGACATTTGAAAAATCTCTTTGAAAACCTCTTCCCAGAATATGTTCTTACTTTCTTCTGAAATGCCTTGGTGCTGGGAATGCTCTGCTCTGGCTCACACCTCAGAATCAGAATCTCCAGCTAACTTCACACTACAGGCAAAAGTCACGTTTACTCTTTTGCTGCCCATGGTCTCATTCTTTATCAACATTTCTTTTCCTTCTGCTTAACTGTTCTGAAGTTTTTCATCTATTTTATCAAGTAAAGGGTATTTCCACCACATAGTGCTTTTTTAAGATATCCAGGTGCAATTCTATGAGACATGGCAACACAGCTGTAGATGGAGGCTGCATTTGCTTTGCAGAATCTCTATGGCTGATATTAGTACAATTAATGTAGAAATGGAGAGGGGGAATGATTGGGAAGTAGACAATATCTAACAGTAAATACTGCTTTAGCAGATGCCCCTGCAGTTATTCAGCTGCATTTGATTGGTTTAGATTTTTAATTCTTCCTACAGATATTCCTGATTATTCTCTTCATGCCTTCGACTGGAAATATGTTTATGTGTAGTGAATGCACCTATAACCTGCAGAAAGCTCAAAAGTTGCCTTGATCATCTAGAACTGAGCACCTCTGTTTGTATAAGATATCAAATATGCCAAACAATTATATAATTGCTTTAGAGATTTCTGGAGAGAGCTAATTAACTCACTACGTATCCTTCTGTTGAATAAATAGTACAGCTGAGTCAGGAATGTGGTATGGGAGGGAAAATTTCATAAAAGCTGCAATTACAAGTAACTGA
>VYZW01062127.1:1665-25140 GCA_013401315.1 Balaeniceps rex
TTCATTCTCTTTTGAAGTGGAGAGATATTATTCCCATTTTACATAGTGGGAAAATGAAGGAGGGAGGTTGTGAAGTTCATAGAAAGCACTCTGCCTGCCTCCAGACCACAAAACCACAGTATGATCTCTTATTATTGCTATAACCAGCATTCTGTGTCAACCTCTCATTCCCAAATTTCCCCTTCTGAGTATCACAGACACAAAGACTTCAGTGCCTATATATTGTGGTCATGAACAACTTCCTTTGAGCCTGGAGTGCAGTGACCTTCATAGGTCAGGAGGCACTCTGTGAACCTCCTATTGCCTGACAATACAACTACAAAATCAACTACAAGTACTGCACCCTGGGGAATTGAATAAACTTTATTGCTTCTCTCTGCCTTTTTGCAAGAGCAGTGCAGTCTTGGAGGCATGAAAGTGTTGAGGATTTTCTTCTATTTTTGCATTCTCTGACCGAATGGAAGCAGAGAGAATTTTCAACAAATAGCATGGGAGAGCAAAAGCTACTTCTTCAGTTTAAAATACTTGAATATAGAGCTGATTTCTGTAGAAGATTATTTGAAACACTAATACGTATGGCAGTATGTGTTTGCTGATCAGCTAATGTATCTTTTTTTTGCCAAACTGTGTCCCAAAATGCTGTTGTGGCTATTACAAAATTAGGTTACCCCCATTCCTCTGAACTAAAAAACAAACAAAAATCTCCTATCCCCAAAAAAACTTCTATTATATGCTGATTTCCATTCAAACCTAAAACCTACCAGTTTTTACACACGTAGGGAGTTCTCTTTATGTAAGCTATTCCCTTTATACTTTATACATGAGATTGCTGTTTTGCATGCTTAATCAAAAACTTATAATTGCTACCAGAAGTGCTGTCACATCTGGGATCAGAAACAACGTTACTGCTATAACTTCACTGATTTGTAACAACTGAGTAAAATGGCTAAGATTTAACTTACTTCTGTGCAATCCCTAAAGTAAATGGCACAAACTGACATTGGCTAAATAAATTTGAGAAAAACCGGTTCTTGGATATTTCAGGAAAAGGAACTAAATTCTCTAATTAAATGGCTTGGTCTTGTTGGTCCTTTACTAATAATGTATTCTGCACAGTCTTCTAATTTGTGGAAAAGTACACAATTCTTATTCCACTCACAGTCATGTACACTCCATTATTCTCTTTAAATCATGTATAGAAGAAAAGTCTTGCCCTATTGAAGTGTCTTTTTTTAAAAGGAGGATGTTTTTTAAACCTTGTCTGTNTCTAATTAAATGGCTTGGTCTTGTTGGTCCTTTACTAATAATGTATTCTGCACAGTCTTCTAATTTGTGGAAAAGTACACAATTCTTATTCCACTCACAGTCATGTACACTCCATTATTCTCTTTAAATCATGTATAGAAGAAAAGTCTTGCCCTATTGAAGTGTCTTTTTTTAAAAGGAGGATGTTTTTTAAACCTTGTCTGTCCTGCAGGGTTGTGGAAAAGACTACTTTGCCTCAAGAAATATTACAAACACTTTGGATGGCAGATGATTTGATCAGATGATCAGTAATGAAGTGATATGTTATGGGCAAGCATTTTTTTTGTCAGCAGTTGCTCATTTCACTTTAATCTACAGTATCTATTTTTGCATTATCAGCAGAGAACAAGTTAGATTTATCATATGTCCGACATTGTATGATTGAATCAGTTCTCTAGTAAAATCACCATCATTACTGGTAGCCATTGAAAATTCCCTCTCAATAATAATGAAGAATGCATTTCATTCCTCGTTGTACATCTAAGTACACACTGTTGCTGATTCATCCAGTCTTTAGTAACATTTATACCCTCAAAACACAGAAGTTCTTTCCCTATGCCTTCGAAGTTAAATCTATAAAATACACATGCATAAAAATAGTGTCAGATTAGACAGCCTGAAACGGGGCCCATGTCTCTCTAACACATCTTTACAATGCATCGATGTACCGAGGAGCTCTGTGTGAGAGCTGAAATTACTACTTTTGGCGGTAGAAGAATACTGACACAAAATCTCTGTGGCTTTCAGAGGTTTCCTGAGATTAGGTAAATTGAAATAAGAAATTAATCTATTTTCTAAATGAACCTGTCATTTCAAAGATTCAACAAACTAGCAGAAGGACCTGAAATCCCACGGTAGTCCTTGTTTTCTCAGATGCAAATGCATCTAGTTTTCTATCTGTCTCAAAGCTATTACTCTACACATTGTTCCAGAGGCCCTCATAGGTAACACATTTCATGTTAATATTTTCTGTGGGAATAAGTTTCAATTACTTTTGGCCCTGAGGATTTTCCCCTGTATATAATTCTTAGCGTAGTGTTGGTCTGTGCTGAAAAAGTGATGCTGTGATTGTCATCTTCCAATAATTTCTGCAGCAAGAGGGCCCTTGCAAATTCCCACCAATAATTTGACTGTATAGCAATCTCTGTACATTTACCTAATGAGTATTCAAAAAAGTTCTGTCTTTTAAAGTCATTGCTCTGGAATCTGCTTGTATTCGTTGCACTACTGAAGCTCCTATTTAGCTATACTCTCAGGATGCTCAGAGTGATGACTGCCTGGAGTGCTGATGTCTTGAAATTGGTACTACCAATGTCACAGACAAAGCCTGTTTGGCTAGGTTATTCATCAAATGCTTATGTTATGGCTCAAAAAGCTAAACCTTCATTCCCTCATAAAGATTATGGTCTTCCACATTCTATTTTACTTAAATTCAGGGTGAGAATTTTCCCAAATACTTCCAAATGTGACTGATTGTCCTTGCTTCTTAAGGGCTGCACTGCTTAGCTGTTCAGTATTGGTGAGCCAAAGCAAATTTTTGGCTGTTCGATTGGGCTGTGTAAGGTGGCTTTTCGTGTGGGTCAGCTGCTTCCAGCTGGGAAGGTACCAAGATGGTCAAGGTGCCTGGATAGGTGATGGCTTCAACAGCATCATGTGATGGTGAGACACATTGCCCAGAAGATGGTAGTAAAGGTGCTTATCTTCCCAGACCCTTCACAGTAAACCCCCTCCTGAGCACATCTGAAAAAGGGACCACAAATTCTTCCCGCACTTTATTTCCTTCCGTGTATTTCCCCAAAACCTGATGAACACATTAGCATGTGCAGTAGGACCACCCATAGATGAATGACTCGCTGTCCAGGGCACCTATCTCCAGAGACCTAAATACACACTGGTCAAAGCTTTTAAATAAAGACCAACATACCTAATAAATACCTAAGCTATTTTTTATTTCTGAATCCGTGGAAAGTAGCTGGAGTGAGATTTTTCTGTATTTGTACAAAGACCCTCTCTCTCACAATCAGTCTTCCTCTTCCCTGAGGCTTCTAGTTGTGATTTTATTTATTATTTACAAAGTGGCTGAAGTATCTGAAGCAGCTCTCAAACAAACAGAGACATAGTTCCTCACATCAGGAATTCGCAATCTAAATAATGAAGCCTTGGGGCCAAATCCATTGCTGACACAGGCAGGCACAGCTCCACTGCATTCAGCTGAGTTGCGCTTGCATATTCTAGCAGCAAATGCTGAATCTTGTGTTTGCAAAATCAGATGTTGCTACTGTAATAGTTTTGACATAGTGATTTGACAGCAAGAGGAAAAGGTTTCTTTGCTGTGTAAGTGTCCTTGCCTATTTGAATGGAGTTTGATAATTAACATATGAAACAACAATTTAACAAGCCAAACAATTAGATACTTGCTTCATCAGGGGCATATAACTTAAAAAGCAAATTATTTACTTTGTATTCTTCTTTAAGTTGAAAAGCAAGGGCTACAGATGTAAAAGATAAAAGAAAGTGAAAGCAGCATAGTCTACGGCTCCAAGTGCATACATGAACCAGACTGTACTTTGTGATGAGTTGGACCTTTCATTTCTCATGAACGGCTCCAACCATCTTAACCTGTCTTTCAGCGTATGCTTCTGCCATTAACCTGATAGAAGCAAAAAGGCTTTCCATTCCTTATATTCCATCTATTATCGTTACACCCTTAATATTGCAAGTGTAAGCACTAAACATTGAAATGTGTTGACAGTTGTGGGAATGAATCTCTTCTCAGTATGCATACCACAGACAAATAGTAGATTTTAGAAATGTCTTACTTGCAGTGGAAAAACATAACCATAACTTTCAGGACTGCTGTCTCCATGAGGGAAATGGTAGAATGAAGACCATATATTTTTCAGATCAAATCTTCACTCTTTGACAGTTTTGGACAGTTAAGGTCCTTGGTTTGTTTAGCGAGTATTGTCTTTTTCTTGATAGCAGAATTTATTTTCTTTGTTTCTCTTTGTCAGATTTTGTACTGAATTTGTAAGCAGTAGTGTAAAAGGACAACTAAGCCAAACTCTGTGAAACTATGAAGTAGGTGTTAAAGGGGAGCTATCAACATCTACCTCATTTTAATGTAGTGGCTTTGGCTGTCTCAAGAGGTATTTGGGAAATCAGGCAAGGTGAGGGCATCCAGGGTCAGGTGGGAGGATGAGGATGAGCCAAGGCTGGGACAAGATGGGGGCTTGGTTCAGGGCCATGGCTGGGGCACAGGCAGGGCAGCAGGGACGGAGCAACCCCTGGGGCTAGGGGATGGCCCCTGCCCTGAGCCCCACAGCCAAATCCCCTGCTGGGGGGATGCAGTCAGGGCTCTGACAGCAAGAACAGTGCTCATCTCTGTTCAGTACTACCAAGGTAAAGTAGTTTAGGACATCCTGGAAGACACTGTGGATGATATTTCACAGACCAATTTCTCCATCTTTTCCTTTTTTCTTCTCTGTGGAGCATAGGAAGGCTCTAACACACAGCCCACCCTGTAGAACACCCCACTGAGGATATGGCTGCATCGGCAGGAGATGCTGCCACAGCCAGTCACTTCCATGGTGAGCAGTTAGCTGTTGCTCTGAACAAAGGAAAGGAGGCTTACATAAATCTCACTTTTTCATTTTTAGCGCACTTAGAATAACTCTCATAGAATAACAGTGGAATCAAAACCACATAGTTTCTGCCCTGATGATCTGTGTCCAAATGATGGGAGCTTCTACCTCTGAGTCCTGAACTACAAAGACAAATTTAATGTTTGTATATACCATGTATATTCTCTGCCATTTCTCAGACTGTCAGTAATCTCAGCATATGGATTTGGGGTCTTTTCTTCAACAGCCATACATTAAGTCAAGAGTGACAAGCATAATCCCCAAGTTATTTCAGATTCTTCTATCATTCCCACCCCTGCTATTTTTATTAATTTCTTTACTGAGCATTGAAGTAGGACATTAATTATGTAATGCTGCAAAATATACTAAATGAAATTAAAAACACTGTTAACAAAGATTTTTCTGAATCTTTTTTAATTACAGGAAGTGTAAATTTATTTTCCCGAGAGCTACCATGCATATTTATGTCCTGTCAGCTGTTTTTACTGGAAGCTTAAATAGACCACATAACTTCTGGGCCTCTCTCCCAGGCTGTGCTGTGCTGGGGGGTGTGCTTTCCCCCAGGCCCGAGCACTGGAAAGGTACTCTATCTGTAGGGCTGGTTCCAGTGTGGCTCTCCTACTTCATCCATCAAATATAGTGAGATGCCAGTGTCCTAAATGGATGTTATTCAGCAAGAGTGAGATCAGCAAAACCTGGCTCTGAATTAACATAGCCTTGTTAACTGGAGTATACTCACCAATGACCTTCCTGGGGTTCTCTGGGGAGAAAGTCCCCCCTTGGTGCAACTCCATCCATTTAAATCAGTTCTGCACTCCCTCATGCCAAGTCTGAACTTGGCCCACGGTCAGGTTAGTTGGTTTGTCCTAACACCATGAACAGATTTCTGCATTTGCAACTGTGTGCAGACTCTGTCCCATGGGTTGGTGAAATCATCACATTCCAGACAAGTTTTTAGATCATTTCTCTTCAAGGGTTTAACATACTTGACATCTCAGCTACATTTTTTTTATTATTATTAATGATGAACTTAGAGATTGATCACTGCCACCATTTGGCCAGCATGATGTAATTTAGATCAGAATCTGATCTATTGCACCACAAAGTCTCTGGAGGAATTCTAAATGACCTCAGAGAGGCTTGGAATCGAGCAAAAGCATGTGTATGTAAGCATATTTACATATATTCTGATCAACAAGTGTTTAAATCATATTCAAATTCAGTTCTCCTGCTTGTATTCGTGATGTGGCTGGTAGATATATTATGTTATTAGAATTTCATTTTGGGTTTTGCTTTGATCTATACATTCCTTTTCCTGCAAATTAGATCAAAGCCTACAGGATCAGAAACAAATCTGAAAAAAAAAATAGAAAAAGTGGACCATTTTTGTTAAGATTTTTTTCATTATTATTTCTACAGACAATTTATTTGAAGAGGTAGGGAGAGGTGGTATGCATACACAAACAATGTATAGGTCCAACTTACTCATAACTAATTATGGGTAGAATCTGGCTCGTGAAGCTCAGGAAAAGAGACGTAAGGCCTCCTCTTGTTTTTCCTCTTGTCGTACTTTCTGTTAACTCAAAAGAAAACAAATACCATTTTCCTGTAGAAATCTTGATGGACTGGAAAAACAATGGAGGGATGAACAGAAAGGCAAACAAATTCCACCAAGTGGATGTTGATTTTACCTCTCTCTGAACTGTGTCCAGGAATTAAATAACTGAACCATGATGTTATAGCAAGTAGCTGGAACTTCTTAGACCTAGATATAATCAAGTTTGTTTCCATGTGTTTTGTAACCCACAGACACAAATGAAAATGAATGAGTAGATGTAATCACTTGCAGAAACAGGTTTGTTATTTTTTTCTAGCAACACATGGTCTGTAGACCCTGGGGACCTGTGGGCTATTTCTACAGTTAGTGAGAAAAGGAGTTAAGGATGGCAGCTCTGCAGTCAATAGGTTTATATTCTCTCAACATCCCCTGGGAAATTTTTAGGGATCCTGAAACTGCACCCAGTGGAACCATAATTCTTCATTTTATACTACTTCAAAATGAAGGTATCTCAGAAAAGCCACCAGAAATAAATAGCAAAATCATTCAAAGGTTGAGTTTTGGAGCGCCGGAGGCCCCTTTTTTAAGGGACAACATTCGGATCAACATGTTCAGCCCTAGGGCAGGTTTGTACAGTGGTACAAAACACCAAAGTCCCCACGCAACCCCTGTGCACTGCCCCACTGCTTGCAGGCAGCAGGACGCATACTACCCCTGCATGTACTGGCGGCTTCTCTGCCAGCAGCCAGGGTGCAGCTCGGGGGCTTTCATGGGTCCCCAATTCCTTTCTCAGGGCGCCAAGTCCCTTTTGCAGCCAGCTCTGCTGGGGCTTCCTCCTGAGCTGGGCTCCCTCCGACCTCCTCCGTCCTTCCCTTTACAGCAGCACACTGGAGAGTAGAAGGTTTCAGCCTGTTGGGTGTTGAACTGGGAGTGAACGTGCTAAGATGACAATAGGTTAATTGGGATTCAGTTCTCTGACTATATATATGTGTGGCACAGGGACATCAGCTGTGGAGGAAAAGCCCTCTTGTACTGAGCGTGTCTGCAGCACATGATTTTTGTATTTCACTTCAGCTTGGAGCTGTGTGGCCTGGCCAAATGTCAGAGCAGAGAGTACATAAACAGATGTACAGATGACTTTTTTCCTCTTGCATGGCAGAGATGTAACAGCTGTGTTCATGTTTGCTCAGTATGCATATGACTGTATTGCAGTGACTAGAAAGTTTGGGGAGTTGGTTCTTTTTTTTGTTTTTCTTCCTTTTTTTTTTTTGTTTTAGTAAAGAGGAAAGAATGGCTTTAACTTCCCCTAGGAAAATAAGAACCCTTCTGCACTCCTGTTGACCATGCATCACTGCTAGTTTTTTTAAGCTTCTTGAAGCACATCATCAGTTTTCTAAGAACAGAGCTTTATTAGATCTTACACATTTTTCCAAAACACAGGGGGTTTTCCCAGTGTCAAGGGATGGGATCAATGTCTGGAAAATGTGATGCTCTTAGAGTCATCGTTTTTTCATGGAAAGAGAACATGCTGTTGTGCACAGAAGGATGTAGGTAATGCTTATACGCTGGTGCTATAATTTGATGGATACTATTTTTCAGTTATTTACTTGTTATACTCTATTATCATTTTTTAATGTTGAAAGGGAAAGAGAAATCCATGCTACTCACATTCTGACACAGAGAAATATTAAGCTATATGCTCCTTCCCAAAAGTCTCACTTTTTCTGTTACTCACTTTTAGTATATTAGTACTAACACACTAAAGAGAGGCTGAGAAATCATGCATTATCTGAGAAAACTGATAGTACTGCCAATTAAATTCGCCCTTTCATGGTAAACCTCAGTTTCTGCAAAGGACAGTGCTGTGGAACATGCCACTTCAGCTCAGACCTCTGAGCTATGTGGACAGACATCCTTATAAAAGCAGGGTAAAATTTAATTGATTCAGGGGTGCATCCCCTCCCTTCTCATCACCTCTGCATCTTCTTTAGAGAGGAACAAGGTTTTCATGTGCTGATCTTCTTCAGGGGAACAGTGCAGCCGACACTAATTTTCTCTCTCAGTATGTTTTTTACCCGCTGCCCATAGAGGAAAGATTGTAGAGTGCACACATTTTTATTTTTAAAATTATGACCTAGACTGAACTCCAGCTGTCTTTTGTCACTGAAGCGTTCTCATTAATAATATTTTTTCAGCCTATGTTTACTCAGTTGGTAATAACTTATTAATTTGAGTTCATGTTCAGATCAGATATTTGATCCTAGCTAACAATTAAGTTCAGGAAGAGCTAGACAGGCAATAATAATTAGCATGTGTTCCTAGAGTGCTTCTTTGAAACAGAAGTTCTGTTGTTCTGGTGTTTTTAATGTATTTTAATAAATTATAGTCACTGTGAATCTCCAATTCTGTGTTTGGAGCATTTGTCCAAGGTATTTTTATTCAAAACAGTTTAAAAAAACTCATTATTAAATATTATTTGAAAGTAAATTTTGCCAGCATTTAAAATAATATCACATAATAAGTGAATGACATAGAAACAGTAGCATCAGCTTCTTGTATTCATTCCAGTGCCTGGAAGCACTGATTGGTTTTGTCCTCTGCATTTTACATAGCATGAGTACCTCTGAAGAATGAATGTTCATAATCTAATCTAATCTAATGGAAGCGAGCTCAATCATATAGATATTTTAAGAAATATTGAATTCACACAAATATTTGTGAGACCAATAACTATTTCATTTGGGTACCACGCACACAGGAATATTTCTGACATTACATAAGATCCATTGGATCACATTATAGAGACTACTTTCTTAACTCCTATTATTGAAAAATGGTAACTTTATTATTCTGTGGGGAAAAAAATCACTGAAAATTTGAGTTTTCTTTGAAGACTGAAAACTAAAAAGTGTTTCAACTAGAGGAGGGAAAATTCAATTTTCTGTTTATATGTGCAGTGAAAAATTGCAATATTTTGAAGGAAGCTGATCATCTCATGAAAAATAGTGGTTGCAAAAACAAAACATTTGACTAGAAAGTAGTGATTAATTTCTTTAAAGGATAGTTACACTAATTCAGTTTAGAAAGTGGTTTACAAGGGGAAAGTCATTGCCAATATGTTGTGATATTCCAGAAAATCTGACTAACAGAATGACCCTTAACACACTATTACACAGCACAGTTTAGGGCATTTTTGAGTACTAGCAACTATGTGTGGGGGAGTTTTTGGTTTGGGGGGTTTTTTAGAGTTTAGGCTTATATATTATCAAGGAGCTTATACTGAATTTTTGTGCAAGCTATTTGTATTGCCAGTAAGACTCTACTGAAAAGCACTTCCAATCCTAAATTTCCAACAAATAATTTTATCTGTGAATTTTCTTTTAGACTATGAAGTCTGTTAACAAAACGTGCAGAGTCTGGCTAACCCACTAAAAACTAATCTTCAGGGGAAATGCTTCCCCCAGTTACCCACATTACAGTTTTTATCCGGTAAGTTAGTTAGAATCTCCACACTCTCCACTTTCTGTGCTTCATACAGAGACCTTGTCCAGAAGACTTACTTGAGAAGTCACTGTGCTTTTCTAGTCCCCTTTGGCAGATTAAGTTAAACCACACAAAGGCACCTTTGATGCAGCATAAATGTGACCACAAGAGGAGCCAGAGCACAGAAACTGTTCCACTACACCCATTCTGGACTATTTTCCTTAGCAAAGTGCCAGACTGAGCCTTAAAGTTGCGCAAGGCAAGGCAGGAGCTATTCTGCACCTTTGCAGGGTGAGGGTGACCAAGAGGAGATGAGCAGGGTTCTGCATGATGGGGTTTTGCTGAGCTGGAAGCATTCCCAGAGGATGAGAGGTCTTGATGTGATCAGCAAGGTGAGGCGAGGGACTTAAAATCCCAGCCACGTGCGGACACTTTTGGAAGAGCTGTGGCCTTGTACATTCCAGTCTGCCTATTTTTGTGATGCACAGGGCCATGGCATTGTGTCATTCCTCTTAAGATCCATTGTCTAACGCATTGTGCCGGTAAGGCCCCAAGACACAGGTGGTTGGGTGCCAGGCTGTGCATCTGCTTCTGTGCCAAATTTGTGTAACCCTACTGCCCAAGCTGAACTTAACACAGTCACCATTGGGGTATTGGTGAATAGCAATGGCAAAACTCCCACTGGCCTTCACATTTCATGCATTTACATTGTCTAAATACTGGAAACATGGGATCTTTATGGGGATTAACAAGACAGGAGAATGGAGCTGTTGGAAGACCCAGGATAAATGGGAATAAGAAGAAAACTCAGAAGCAGCTTTGTCAGGGCTGCTTCAGCAGTTCATACCACTGCTTCTGCTCTTCAGCTGGGGAAGAGCTTTCATGATAAAAGCACTTCATTTTGCCCTGCTAGTGTAGTCAGCCTAGCAGAGATTCTTTCATAACACTTAAATGATTTACAGCAGCAGCCTTGACTACAACTGGATGAAATCCAGAAAACAACTCTTAAACCACTTCGTGTAATGGCAGCCAAATTCCACATACTAGTTAGAAAAGTCACACAACATAGTGATCATCCAAGTGCTTGAGTGTTCTGATACTGACAAATATATTCAGTTATTCCATTTTAATTTGCTGCAAAGTCTTGGCAGAGCTCGAAATATATTCACTTCCAGCCTCAGAGTCGCTACAGCCTGGGCCAGGCAGCAGATAAGGCTCCGTTCACAGGATACCTTTCAACACCATCTGTATTTTTCCTTGGGTTGTTAAGATCTAACTTGACTTAGGGACAACCTGTTCGTTTTAAGTTTTAATGGGCTGTTTATTAGGAGTAGGACAGATTCTCTGCTCTTATTTCACTGTTTTCATAACTTAAAAAAAAATTCTGCTGATACAAAGATACCTTAATCGGAATTTCACTTTACACAAAAACTGAACTTTTAATTCACTGATTTCCTGACAATTACCTTAGACTAGAAGCACAAGATGTGTCTTGTGAAATGCTCACGTCTTGCAATTACAGAGAACTCTGAGGCTGTGATATGCACCAGTTGTTCTGCAGGAGTACTCGCAGTACGTGTTCAAGACCTGAGTGTTCACTTTTCATTACTAAGAAGGGCTTTTTTATTATTTCCGTGTCTTATTGTCCATGCAGTACAATCTCTGATTCAATGTGCGAAGTACTATTCATTTCAAATCAGCTCTGCACATTAGGCTATTCTAAAAAAGAAAAAGAAATCATTTTAGTCAAACCATTATAGTGTAACAGCTTCTGTATCCCAGCCAACGCAAAGACCCCATTACTTGTTGTATTTGTTAAGACAGGAAGGAGACGACACTGCTATGGAGCAGTGTACTTGGGAACCAATGTGTTTAAATATTAACTCACATGTAACCATTTAACTAAGGAGTCAACACAAACACAACAGAAGCATCTCACTGTTCTTTTTTACTATACTGCTAATGGAGACTGTCCACTTAGGTAGATTTACAAGTCTCACTTAAGAAGAACCCTGTATGGTATAGTACCGCAGGAATCACGTATTAAGAGCCATGCCAGATGTGACACGATGGTAGATTGTGATTGCCGCGCCTATTACATTACAACAAATGTGGGCAATGTTATTTACAGTTACATATATATCTACATAGTGTTATATATATATGTGTGTGTGTGTAATCATAGTCGCAAAGAAAAAATCCATCTTCTTAAGTTCTTGATAAGAAACATAGAGCCATTATAGTTAAGACAAGCCGTTCACATGGAAGGGATTTGCCAAAATATCAAGCAGCTTCCTGATCTGGTTTCCTAAATGGCAACAATCGTATGCTGAGCTATTTTGAAAATTGGGCCCCATTACATAAGATCTATGCTTGTAGGCTGTAGGAGCCTTTGCAGGTTTACTCAGCACACCGAGCAACGACCAAGATGCTGACATTTATTTCCCAAGTCACACAACTCTCTTCAGAGCTGTGAAAGCCAGCGCACCCCTGCTAAGTCACAAAGTGGTTGAGGTTGGAGGGGGCCTCCTGCTCAAAACAGGGTCACCAAGAGCAGGCTGCTCAGGGCCATGCAGAGTTGATTTTTGAGTATCTCCAAAGACGGAGACTCCACAACCTCCTTCGGCAGCCTTTTCACTGACCTATGTATCCCATATAGACTTTAGTCAGAGTAGAGCTTTCACTGAAGTCACTAGTATATTTACTTCTAGTCCCCACTGACCTGAAACAGGAAAATGTGCTGACAGCAAGCCAGCTAGAAAAAATGTCATAGTCCCCAAGCATATATACAACTAACAAAACATGGGAACCAATTGGCAACATTAAGTGCTTAATATTAGAAGGGGTTTTTAAAAGGCTGGGTGGGAAGGAGCTATAATACATAAATGCAAAGTATATTACCATCACCTCATTTTACTGACAGTTGCATTACAGTTGATATAGCACTGGCTTTAACCCTTTAATTTCTGATGTTCTGTATCTTTTCAGAGCTGTTTCATCCCCAGTCCAGTTGCTTCTTGATTAGAGATCTACAAGGCAAAACTGTGAACTGTTTTCTACTAAGAAGTATGTAATATGATGTCTAAACACTCAGCCTGTTTCTAGATCTTCAGCTGCTTCAGCTTTTGCAGTTATCAAAGCAATCTTCTGGACAGTACAAGCAGCAGTGTCATTAAACACTTTGTCCTTAAAAGCTTTTCAAAAGAGATTTTCTTTATTATCACCATCCTGGAATTTGATAGTGCTTTACAACAATAGCAACAAAACTCGACTCATATTTCTCAGCCCTAGGAAGAAAAGCTTTGTAGCCTGTCGCTATAGCTCCTGATAACAACAGCTTAGTAGAAAATACCAGCTTTCGCTCTAGATAAATAGTGCTTATATATTTAAAAGCTAGTGATTTTTAAGTGTCATTAAGATTGACATTCTGGTTTTTGTTTGAGCTTTTAATGTCCATTTCTTATGTCATTACTAATTATAGCCAGTTCCAGAAAAAAAAAAACTTTTGATAAAGCTATTTTTAAATGAAATTAAAACAAAATAAAACATTACACACTACGAATGACCAGAAAGAGTCCCTTTGCAATAAAATGGATTTTTTTCTTGTGAATCAGAAAAAAAGGGGGGGGGGGGGGTCATGAAAAATTATATGGGAAAGATTGCTGATATTTTCTGATGAAAAAAATTTTGATGTAAAATTCTCAGATGGCTAAGCTGGTTAAAATTTCATGCTAATGTTTTCCAAATCTGAAAAGAGAACGACAGCAAAAGAGACAACATCTTTCCTTTTTAATCACAAGATGTAACAATGGTATCTAAATCCATTTCAGCTGGAGGTATACCTGAGTACATATGCCTGTATCTGGATCACTGCTCACAGTACATATGTCTCTCTACAATAAGCAAACAACTTCTACATGAAACATTTTCAATTGTATTAAAAATAGGACCAACACTCTGTCTGTCTCCTTCTGCAGACTATAACAGCCCCCTGTAAAATGGCTGCTGATCTCTGCAGAGCAGAGCTCTCAGAAACAGAAAGCAGCAGCATACCAAAAGCAGAAGCAATCATAGTGGCATAAGTCACACTTGCTAAATCCAAATTGCAGGAGTTTCAGTACAATTCTATTTCAGTCCAAATTTCCAGCCCTCAAGGGGGAAATCCAAAGTTTTGGAGTGTGTGTTTATGTGGGCATGATATTCAAACTCAGCTTTTATACCTGAAGTTTCAGTGCTCATGTCCAGTGTAATCATTTATGGCCATTTGCTATCGCTTCACAAAGCCTTGCAGGTCTCTTTTTTTGTCAGCTTCAGAATATGGTGAGGTGTCAAAGCTAATTTTTCTCACAGCTCCTGCATGCCAGTAGTTTGCTGTTAGAAGAGTTATTGGACCGAATCATCATGCTATTTCCACCACCAAAAAGAAAAAAAAAATGCTGTAGGGGATCCTCTTCTTCAAACAGATGGCAAATGTTTCTGAGAAATGCAAAACGGAGTGGTTCAGCAGCACAAGAGTACTACAGAGTTTCATGGTCATTGCTATGTTTTGTGCCAGCAGTGGTACTTCATGGTAATTGCTTACAAAATTTATCAAAAGTTAAAGTCCTGTTGGAATGAAACAGGAGCTTGATTTGCATATGACCTCAAGTTGCCAATTCTGTAAGCAATTTTGGCAGGTCTTGGCTACTTTATTGTGAGCATTTTCATCCAAACACTGGTACTTCAAAGCTGTAGTTGGTGGAGAGCCACAGCAACAGTAAGAATTCATGAAAAAAACAGTCTGTGTGTGTACATGAGAGTGTGCACACATGAACGTGCATGTGTGTGTACAAGCAATCAGAGCTCCCTATAGCACGAGTCTGCTGAGAGGTGGTTTAGCGCCTGCTCCCACAGGTTTTGGCAGAGACTCGGGCCAGCTCTGTCACAGCCTGGTAAATGTCTCCATCAACAGCAGCTGAAGCTGGCACACCTGGCAGTAAACACCACAAACCCACATCCCCACTGCCAGCACTGCAGGTAGCAAGCCTCTGGCACCGGGACAGGGTTAGACAGCTGGGGGCAGAAACACCTGATATTTTTCTGGAGCTCATTGCAGTGGACCACATCTGCCAGAATCCTGTTTGCAAATATCCCTTTGGAAAAGAAAAAAGTTGTTGAAGTTTTACAGAGCAGAGTAACACCTCTAAAAATGAAGGCCCTTGGTCTCACCTCAGGGATGCACTACTAGGAAAAATACAGTTAAAGACAGTTCTTGGTGATATAGGGATTCTATTAGTCATTGGAAGTTAAGTAAATACTTAAGAAAACATGATATTGAATGGTAAAATGCACATCCTCCATAGCTAAGAGAGTCTGTGCACAGTCAGCCTATTAGTATCTCTGTGGGCCCTTCAAAACTGGTACACACAAATTCACATTTGCTCAAGCTCAGGGGAAGGGTGAGGGACAGGGAGAGAAGTTGAGATGAGAGAGAGCAGCTGGGAGGGGATCAAGAATGTTGTTACCCTTTTGTAGGCACATTTTAGGTGCTTTCTGTATATTGATGAACAATGTTTAATTTGGCTCCAACACTATAAATTCATCTGCATTAAAAAAAAAGGTTGAAAATAGTTTCCCTGTCATCACATACCAAACAGACCTCCAGTGATGGCTTGAACAGCCAGAATTGAGGATTTTATAAGTTCTTGCATCAGGACAGACATGAAGGGAAAAGTTTCTATCCTGATTGTCCCAATTACAGTTTTTAAACCACCAGGCATTGTTCCCCTAATGCAAATAATTGCATATATAAATTGTCAATATTTTTTATAATTACACCAATTATGTATTGCATTTTATGTATTACAGAAATTATGTATTGATATCTCATGATCAGATTTTTAAGATATGTATTGTCCAAACTTGCAAATAGATAAGTAATTTCTTTACCATTTTCAAAAGTCCTAAGACAGTAGTTTATGTATTCACATGCCTATGTATCTTGGCAAGGGCAGCAATACAACTTCTGTGTGTGTAAATAATTGCAATATAGTGGTTTGAGCCTGTGTAACATTGTTGAAAAAAATATAGACCAAGGTAAGACAAAGGTCATAAGGCTCTGGGGTGGCACCAAGCTTGCTCTCGAAGTGCTGCTGTGTTTTTTCTTTAGTATTTTGCAGACAGCAGAAAGACAAGTGAAGTTACTGGACCAGAAAATAAACAAGAAACAGAAAGGATAAAAACATACTTATCCTGAAAGGAGATCATCAATATATTTGTGTTTCATGTGAAAGTCAAAGCTCATGGGAAAAGAATCCCATCTACCAGAGAAAACTTTAAAAGGTTTGTATGGAAATACGTAGGTATTCACCTGCATACGTACACATACATACATACACAGACACATACACATATAATTTACATGCAATTCACATTTACATCTACCCAAGAAAACTTCAAAAAGTTTGTATGGAAATATCTATGTATTCATCTGCATACCTACACATACACAGACACACACACATATAATTGACCTGTAGAAGCTGTTTCATTTGACAAGATGTTAACTTAATCTGCTTATCTTGATGAGACAATGTGGTGTGGTAGACGGGCTCACAGAAAAGAATTTGGAAAAACTGGCTTCTCATTCCTGGCCCTGCTACAAGGCATTTTGAAAGTCATTGTGTTTTCCTTTTACTCTTTATTTTCTATTTAGATAATAATGTAAATAAATCCTAAGCTCTTGACAGAGTTTGCTGCATATCTGCAGAATGTTTTACTCTGTGGGATCCCAAACTAGTTGAAATCTCTTGGATTTGACATAATAACAATAACAGATAAACCCATCATACCATTTTCAAAAATGCAAGTACATTTTCAAGAACTGAATGTCACACTTTCCTGGATGCTTTGCAGATGAGCTGTGGTATACCACCCAAATTTAACCTTATGTCAAATTATGGATCCTTGCAAGACTGCTCCAATATGCAAGACTGCTCTGGAACCAAGAAAGTTTGGACCAGATAAACTTTTGAGGTCCCTTCCAACCTGGGCTCTTCTATGATTCCATGATTTATCAAAGGAAATTTGGACCACTATATGGCAAGTGACTGCAAAGATTGAATCAGATGGCCAAGCTCATCCTCAGGTGATGGATTTCAGTGCAGCTGTAGAACAAGGTATTTGATCCAATGTCTTTGGATCTAACTTTTGCTATTTTGGTTTACAAGATGTTCAGTGGAACCAACAAGAGGATTTTACAGAGTAATGTATCAATGGGAACAGTGTATCAGAGCAACAATGGGAAGCGGAATGGAGGCCATCATACCAAGTGAAATATTTAACAAAATACAACTTCTATATCAATAGTATTTCTCCCATTGAGCTTACTAAGTGTGCTGATAAAGGTAAAACTGAAACCCTGAACAAATTTATGTGACTTGGGCATTTCATTCTCTGAATTAATAATGAAGAGCCTTTTAAAGTGCTTAGTGCCCCTTAACAAGAGGTTTGGAAGGCTAAACCAGGTAATGTGAGTAAATTGAAGACTCAATAAAAAAGAACCAAATAAAGTTAACTGATGGAATGAGGGGAAAATAAGACAATGAGAAAAATTCCTGCGTCTGGATCTTACACACTCTGAGCCTAAATTGAGATAAAGGTGGCAAATCCTTAACTGCTGCCATGTAGCATCCTCAAAATCTTGAGTAGTTGGCAAAAAGCACTGCTTTACAGTGAACAGAGATGTTCAATACTTTCAAAACCAGACTGTTCAAAAAGAAAATCCAGATGTGTAACTTAGTAACTCAACAAACTAATTGTCTTGGTTTTCAGGCGCACTGAAAAATTACCATAACATTTCACAAGCGTTAGCAGCCCAGATAGTTTGAAAAATATTAGAATCGTAGAATCATAGAATGCTTTGGGTTGGAAGGGACCTTTAAACACCATCTAGTCCCACCACCCTACAGTGCGCAGGGACATCATCAACTAGTTCAGGTTGCTCAGAGCCCCGTCCAACCTGACCTTAAAGGTTTCTAGGGATGGGGCCTCCACTACCTCTCTGGGCAACCCGTTCCAGTGCTTCACCACCCTCATTGTAAAAAATTTCTTCCTTATATCTAGCCTAAATCTACCCTCCTTTAGTTTAAAACCATTGCTCCTTGTCCTGTCACCACAGACCTTGCTAAAAAGACTGTCCCCATCTTTCCTTTTCCCCCCCTTTTCCCCTTTAAGTACTGAAAGGCCGCAATAAGGTCTCCCCACAGCCTTCTCTTCTCCAGGCTGAACAACCCCAACTCTCTCAGCCTGTCCTCGTAGGAGAGGTGTTCCATCCCTCTGATCATTTTTGTGGCCCTCTTCTGGACTCGCTCCAACAGCTCCATGTCCTTCTTGTGCTGAGGGCTCCAGAGCTGGACGCAGTACTCCAGGTGAGGTCTCACCAGATCCGAGTAGAGGGGCAGAATGACCTCCCTCGACCTGCTGGCCACGCTTCTTTTGATGCAGCCCAGGATACGGTTGGCCTTCTGGGCTGCAAGCGCACACTGTTGGCTCATGTCCAGCTTTTCTTCCACCAGTACCCCCAAGTCTTCCTCTTATTCTTAAGTTTAAGTGAAGGTATCTGCATCAATGAAGTCATTACATTAATCAGGTTTAACATGTTATCTGCAAATCAGACAGGATTTAAGCAGTTTGTTTGCATCTTCTCTTTGCATGGGTTTGCCCTGTGAGAAAAAAACCTCACAAAATGTGTAAGACAGCTTCAGTTTATGGTTTTGTGATTTGGGTGAGTGCTTGGAAAGCTAAGAATGCCAGAATTCCTCAGAAAGAAATGCATTTTCACAGACAATGTCAATGACTACATTTTCAGAAGAAAGAGGAAGGAATATTGGAGGAAATAGTCCTGCATGCCATCTCTAATGTGAGACCTCTCTCACATCACCTCTCTACTGTTATTTGGTAAAACCAAAGGTTATCATCACTGCACCTAACAGCTTGACACACTATTCCTTCTTCATCTTTGCCACTAACGCAATACCTGGCTGCAGACATTAGGAAAGAAAGATCTTACTTGCCACACATGATCCATTGCACATACTACCCCTATGTTACTTAGTAAGGTACATTTGTTTCATTCACAATTTGAAATAATTCAGAACACAAGTCTGTCTGCTTGTGAAGACCACAGCAGTGTTGAGAGCAGCCTCTGTCTGCAGAGCCCCTGGGTCAGTGTAAGCTGGGATCTAGCCAGGACTCTGGCCTCCAGTCAGGACATTGAGCATGTGCCACTGTCTGAATGGAAGGGATTTTTTTATATTTCTACACTTTTGCATGCTACAGAGCATTGCTTCCCACCAGGACGCTGCTCCAGTTGGTTTGATTCTGCAAGTGTTATCCTCCAGGAGCACTGTGGTGCAAGGTGTGCCTTTGGGAGCACAGAGCTTTGAGCACACAGAGCTTTGGTGGCTTTGAGCACACAGAGCTCAAGCACAAGAAAAGTACTCTTTATACACAGCTAGTTTATGGCATGCTTTCTTTGAGAGGCTCACCTACGTTATCCATTGAATTACATGAGATGGAAGTGCCCTAAGCAGATGTCATCTGCTGCCTCATAAAGCTCAGGCCAAAAGTTAGTCTAATTGATACATCATTCTCCAGGTTTGAGCTATGCCGTGAATTTTCTGTTGGCCTCAGAAGTTCCGTGATCCTGAGTAAGTGTACAGCTAGGCATTGGGAAACACCAGGCACAGGGAATTATATTTAGGCTAGGTGAGCAAGGAATTAAGGCAAATTTAGACAGGGAAAGCATGGCCAAAATTCCCCGTACTTACAAAAAGTGAACATGGCTGTTGTCTGTACTAGTGATGGAATTAAACTGAGACAATTTGTTGTTTTGAGTAATTTGCTGCTAGTTGTAATGATGCTAGCATCACTGCCACTGCAGTACCAGGTAATTGACTCATCATTTAGGCTATGAGAAATGGGCTTTTTGAGCTGTTCATTCAAGTGGGCAGAAAGCCAGCTGCTTTGACAGGCATGCTGTAGTCTCTGACTCCTAGATCAGCATACAACTCTATAAGCCTATAGCTGGAATATGATGAGCACTATCTGTTTTAAATTAGCCCCAATTACAGATTACTTTCCATTAAATTTTAAAATGCAACTCGGAGAAGGTTGCTTCTCTACGGTACCTTGTTTGGTACTGGCGTCTTTCAGTAGGCATAAACTACCTATTGAGGTAAAGATTAAAACAGAGAATTGAGCACAGCTGTACATTTTGCCTCTGATGAAATGTGGGACCTTTCCAACCTCAAAGCTCTACTGGTTTGTGTGTTCTCTTGATTTGCTACTGTTGGCAAGCCTTGCTGTTCACAACAGCATAGGCCACTGTAAATGCCAGGGCTGCAAGCTGATTATGGCATTGGAGCTGTTGAATGGTTGCCAAAAAAGCTATGTCTCTACAACTATTGCACTATTGCACACCTGTTATAAGGTTTGGGATTGACTAGACAAACTGTTCATTGCTCTCACTCACATGTTACTCAGACTAAGTACCAGTTTATTCTGCAAGTGCTCCTAAAGTGTTCAAAGGACTACTCAAGGAGTAAACTACTACTCAGGATGAGTAACAGCAGTACAGTTTAGCTTTCTGTGCTCAGTGGTATTTTGCAGCTTTAGGAATTTCTTCTATTAAAATTATGCAGACACTTTATAGCCAGTTTTAGCATGACTTGAGTGTGTGGGTATTAAAGAATTCAAAGATATCAAAAATTCTACACTAACACCTTGACTATCTAAGAACTCTGTTTGTCTCAAACCTAGAATTTTTTAGAAGAATATTCCCCAAGGATGTTTGAAAATTTCATCTTTAGAGAGTCTTACCACGTATGTTTTGTGAGTTACTTTATTCAGCTGCTTCTTGTACCAGTTTTGACAGACATATGATGAAATTTGTGTTTCTGCCCAGAATGCAAAACGAGTCCCAGTTCTCAGACTGGCTTTCTCTCACTCCTTTAAGTTTTTTCTCTTCATGATTGCTATTATAGTACTATACCATAACTTTCATGTCTATCTACCATATATCATAAAGAAGGTTTCAAACCAATTATAATTACTTTATTGGTCTGCTTTAACAGAAATTGAACATGTGTTCTACTATTAGAGGACGTTCCATATTTTCCTCTGCTCTCAAAATTGTGTCATTGATTCTTGCTATTATGTTCCTGGACAGTTCTCTATAGCTCCACATAAAATGCTACCGCTGTAAATTTCATGGTATTTAAGAGCTGCCACAAAAGGAAAATGTGTGAGCTGTGGCAGGGAGGGCAGTTGTTTTGTTGTTGAACTATAAGCATAGCCACAGAACTTTCTTACCTCTTCCAAACAGCCTTTTAGCAGATTATTTATTTCACAGAACTTAATTTCTTCATGTAAAATATACCCATGTTACAAATTTTTAGATTAATTTATTTCACCCAAAAGATGCTATAAACTGACCTGTTGTTGACCTAACTGCAGGAAATCAGGTTTAAAAAGCAACATTAACAAAACAGTAAATAAGCAAAATAGAAGTTAGAAAACTGCAGCACTTACTGACATTAACAGACTCAAATTAGTTTCTAGTTTTATCAGGGAGGCTTGAGGTGCAAAAATGCAAAATTTCTGATGAGAATTGGTATGAAGGCATACTCTTCCATTCTTGTATAACTCTTCTCTTCTTTTTGCTGAAGACATGTACAATAGTAAAACATTCTGGCCCATTCAAAATAGCAAGGCCATACATTGGTTCTTCTTGTATACATTTTTGCCAAATAATAGGTTCTATATGGAGGTTTTTACATTTCTATTTTGATCCTTGTAGATAATGCCCTGGAATAATTCACACCAAAGTGAATTCAGATGGGTAAATTCTGTAAAACAATGGGACCAAGGCATGTAGTCCATTGCACAATGCACGGAGAAACCTCATTTCTATGCCCAGTCTATCACTCAGTTGCTGGCTGTGAGCAGAGACCATTTGGTTGAGCTGCTAAGCATTGAAGCAATACAAATAGACAAGACTAACAGCTGGCACTATCTGTTCTCTCTATGTGTTTTAGGAATAAACATGATATTCAGGAAGCTTTTATGTGTTAGCCAGATACCTTATTGTGTCTAGAGTCAGGATGAAAATCATGTTTATCAGTAACTCAGAGAAAATAATCAAACATTGGCAAGAGAGGGTCAGTTTTACTTTCCTTCTAGATGGAGTGAGAAACAACAAGGAAGAACTTTCCTCGGTGTGTTCTCAGTCTCTTCTGCCTCATTCTGACACTTGAACTTCAAAAACCATAAATCATAGTCAGAGATTCTAGGGTATTTTCCTTTTGAAGAGTCTCATTTAAATTCCCGTAAAATTCTTAATAAATCTTCAATGTAGGCAGTAAGCTAAGAAATGATCACCAGTCAATGCTGCAGTCCAGTCCAAGACCCCAAACACAATTCCAATGGGTCACTAGGCTATGCCAGTACAGGCACAATAGGACAACTGGGTGTGCAGACATGGTACAGACCAGGGCACTGAGCAGATGGCTGGGAGCCAGGAGTTGTTGCCCCGGAGGAGTAAGGGACAGAGTACCTTCACGAATGTGTACACAAAATTCACAGGACATGACTGAACCACAACCCGGGAGGCAGATTTCCTGGGGGTGTTAATAACTTCTGGTGTTTTCTGCATGGACATGCTTCTCATTATACTCCTGTGGGAAAATTGTTCTAAATAACTGAATTATTTCTTTTTGTTTATGCCACAAAAGTCACATACATATTATACCATCCCAGAGACAAACCTTAGCTTTGAATTAACTTTCTAATGCATTTAGGTTTTTTTAAACTACATTTGAACATTTAATCCTCTATTCAGCCCCATTTCAGATTGTGTTTGATCTTCCCCCCACTCAACATGGAGCTGTCAAAGATGCTGGTGTGGCTGACTCTTTTCTTTCCTTCTCCAGTTTTCTGTCTCTGTCCATGCTGTCTTCTTACCTTCTTTCTATTCAGATCTTTTCCAGAGACCCAGTTTATTTGTGATCTCACAGACACATTAATCAGCTGTCTTCACCACCCACATGTTTAAGAAGAAGAAAGTGAAAAGAAAAATTGTGACATTTTCTATGGGAGTGTCAGATCATCCAACCTTATCTGCATTTATTTCCTAAGTAGTTCAGACAGAGACACTTGGGTTTGGGTTTTTTCTCTACAGCAGTAACTTAACAAATATAAGTCATAATAATTGAATTACTACCTAGCTCAGAACAGTCTAAAAATGTGTCAGTTATATGCAGCATGCATGTTGCATTCATATATGTTGCATAAATGCATATGCTTTTATATCCTGTGAATATATAAAGGAATTCTTGTCATGAAACTCCCTACCTTAGAAAGCTTATCATGTGAGGCTTGTGGACATTTTTTTCCTGTTATTTCTTTATCGATCCGTATAAAAATCCATGGTTTTAACACCAGCCT
>VYZW01062131.1:8987-20428 GCA_013401315.1 Balaeniceps rex
AACTCATTGCCTTTTACTATAGACTCTTATTGAAAATAGCGATGTTAGTGTTATTACCATATGTCATTCACTACAATAAGATGCAGATTACTTATGCCCATAATGTTAAGCGTGAAGGTAATTCTTGACCTTTGCAGTACTTAATTGCTAACTGAATGTGAAGGTGGAACACTGATGCAATTTTTTTCATCCCAGCAATAATGCAAGCTTTCTGTGTTGGAAAACATGCAAATATCTAAGCTATCGTATTAGAATATCTACTTTGGAAACATCTTGCAAAATTTAATCCCTAAGAGAGAGGTCAAAATTGCTGAATATTCAAATTTGCACATACACAGATTTCTTTAATATAATGGTGCTGAATAGTTCAATGCTTAGAAAACATTGATTTTCATTAACTACCTAATGTAGCTTTTAGAATAAAGTAAGGACAAAAAGTCAGCTTTCTTCCTGATTTGGGAATGATAGGAAACTGGAAAGGAAAGTGTTGGTTTTAACAGACTGCCAGGGGTTATTTTATCTCTTGTAGAAGCCAAAACAGTCAGGGCAAGGCATAGTTGTTAAAAATAATGGAAGTTATTTTTACCCTCTTCTGAACTCTGTAGCTCTGTATATCATATTTTGGTGTTGTGTTTCTCAAGAAGTGCTGGACAGAATCTGCTTGGTTGGGTTCAGATATAGATTGCCTTGCTGGTCCTACAGTACGTTGACTTCTGAATGCCTTCTGAATGTGACTGCAATTGCCTACAGTCCTTTCAGATCACAAGATTAAAAAGTGCAACTTAGGTTTGAAATTTCTACACAGGACAGCCTGGAGTCTTGCAAAATCTCTGCAAAACTGCTTGAAGAAGCACAGCTAAAAGGCGACACATTACCACTGCAAGCATTCTACTTTGCTGTGTCATCTGCTCTGAAGTGGGTATGGTACCTTTTGTTTTGATTTGTGCCTGAATCTCTATAGTTTTCTTGTAATATGATAGTCGGCGGGAGGAAGCATAACTGATTTATGCAGTAACTTCAAGTACTAGAACTTTTAGGCCCCAGAAAGAGTAGGATTATAGACAACTCCCACGCAAAGTGAATGTGGAAATTCTGAAATCTAAACCTATGTCTTGAGTCTAATGCACCGATGCTTTGTGCCACTGACAATGCCACACAGAATATTTTTACAAAATGAAAGAGAGTTGGGACAGCAGGTTAGATGTACCCGTGGACCCAGTCCTGCAGATGCTGCTATTTAGTTATGGTTTCCTTTAAATAGAATAAAAATGATAACTTAAAATATTTGCAAAATCAGTTCTTCAAAATGTTTATCTGGGGAGGCAAACTCAAAGGCTACGACGTGTATTGCCCTACTGCTTGGGAGATGGCCTATCTTTCTCCACATGTTTCTTCAGGGTGAGTTTTTTTCATGTACCTCATGTGCCTAAGCACTGCCATGAAGAGGCTCTGAGGCAGTACAGGGTGAAATATTGAACAGGAAAATAATAATTAGGAATTTCTGCAGTCTTAATATTTCCTCTGCTGTTAATTCTGTGATCTTTTTGCACTGCCTCTGTGAACAGCAGACACTGAACAATAGCATTATTGAAATTAATTTATTCATGTGCATGGTGGAATGATAGGGCTTCTCATTGGCATTGAGGTTAAAAACAAAATCTCTATCTCTGAAACAACATGAAATATCCTTGATGCTGTTGTTTTATATAAAAGTTAGTTAAAATTCTTGTTTTGCATAACAGAATAATGTTCCACATAACACATAACTATTCCTAAAGCTGCATGATCTTTGGCAGTACATCTTGCTGTGAGTAAGATGTATCTTGATCCCAAGTAACTGCGGTTGATCTAGTAAATGTCAGTGTAACATTTACTGTCTATACAAATAAGTTGTTGTCATAGATACTGTACTGTAAATGTGTATGTCCAAAAGGTTAAAAGTGCTGGACAGGATAAATACCCACATTTACATATGCTGCACTTCATTTAAGTATTCTGACATGTGCCAAACTGAGCATGTGTATAGTTCTTTTAGCTTTTAGGTGCTCTCATACTCAGTGTTGGTTACATGCTTCATTTCCCTGCTGATCTGAGGCCTGAGATCTGAAAATAGACTGATGTGCTAGAGAGCCAGACTACATGAGAACTCCAGCATGGGGTGTTCCTTTCACAGGCTGAATGCTGTTTGGAGTCTGTGGGTCTTGGTGAAGGGGTTCTAGATGCTGGTTTGAGCTTCACTGAAAAGTTGTAAGAGACTGTTGTTTTTCTTGAACTTTTATTGTGAAAGTATTTTACACATTTAACTGTTTGGGTTTGGGTTTTTTTTTTTAAATATTATTATTTCTAATTCCTTCCTAGAATGATGTAGCACAAGTCCAATTTTATTGTTCCCAGATAATGAAAACAGAGAACAAACTATACAATAATCTTAAAGTAAGTATGCTTGCTTTGTCTTAGAGTCTTACAGCAAAGTATGCTATACTGGACAAACAACTCCCACATGCAAAGTAACAGAAGGCCAGATTCTTAGTAGCACAGGTGTATATCAGTAATGTTGCTGAGCTTGTTTTTGAGCCAACAGACAATTTCTGTCAGTTGGATGAGTTACATTCTGAATTGTTAACAACCTCCCCCCAGTTTTTTAAAATCGCTTCTTACCATAGATGGGAATGGGAAGTAGACCAGTCCTACATCTGTGAGTACAGAGCTGGGAACAATTTTTAATTATGACATTGTGACTTTTTGCTTTCTTGCTACAAGAGATTTAAGAAAGCACAGTTCCAAGTAAATGCCTGCCTTAGCTCTTCTCTGCCTACTTCAGGCCTCCTTCAGCCCTATGAACTTTAACCACATCTGTACATACAACAATTTTTTCTTTAGTTGCATGGTCTACAACTTGAGAGAAAGTCTGCTGCATGTGCCCTGTAAGTGACCTCTCTAAGCTATGGAAAACCCCACTTTATTCCAGAACAGATAATGTAACTCTATCAGAGGAGCTCTGCCTCCAGGCTCACCCTTCCTTTCCAGGTCCCAGCTGCAAAAAAACCCACAACAAATCTCTGTGGAAATTGCTTATTCTCTCTGCTTTCTTCATGATTAATGGATTTTATCAGTGCAGCATCTAGAAATGTATTTTGTCCTGCTTTGCTTCATGTCTTCCTTAAACATTTTTTTTAAAGTTTGCATTCTGATGATAAGTACTATTTGCATGGTGTGTATTTATTTTATTTTTAAGGTTCTTGTCCAGCTCAGATCTGGTAGAAAAAGTAAGAAAGACATTATAGACAGTGGTGGAAGTAGATACTCTTCCCTTTGGGGGGTGAGGGAAGAAAAAGTTTTCTGAGCAGGTGGTAAGTATACAGTAATGAACTGAATCATCCAGAAATCATGGCATCACTGATGTTTACTGGTCAGGGATACAGGTCTGGGGGTGATGAGGCAAGCGTGAGAGGAGGTCCATGGTGCTTTGCTAAGCCATGATGGCAGTGGTTCAGCTACAGAACTTCAGGTGCCTGAGTTCATCCTACTAAAGTTGTTTGGGTTCTGATGCATTCAGATGCCAAAGCAGCTGGCTGGCTTACTGTACGGTTGGACAAAGCACTTAGCTGTCTGCTTCCCTTTTTTATTGTGGATCTTGCTCTTAGAAGGTCAAATTTCATCTGAATGTAGATGAAGAGTTCCCTAGTGGCATTAAATAATTTAATCCCTTGCCTTCTATGCTAGTTTTATTTGATGCAAAAATGAGAATAAAATTCTGATCAGACTGTATTGGGTTTGCGTGGCAAGGTTTTGGTAGCGGGGGGGGCTACAAGGGTGGCTTCTGTGAGAAGCTGCTAGAAGCTTTGCCTATGTCCGATAGAGCCAATGCCAGCCAGCTCCAAGATGGACCCACCGCTGGCCAAAGCTGAGCCAATCAGTGATGGTGGTAGCGCTTCTGTGATAACATATTTAAGAAGGAGGAAAAACTGCTGCGCAACAGCAGCTGGGGAAAGGAGTGAGAATATGTGAGAGGAACGAAGAAGGAAAGGGAAGGAGGAGGGGGAGGAGGTGCTCCAGGTGCCGGAGCAGAGATTCCCCTGCAGCCCATGGTGAAGACCATGGTGTGAGAGACTGAAAGAGTTAATGTATGTTGATGTCTCAAAAATTGTGGCAGTTGGTTGATGTCTCAAACATCATGGCGAAACAAGTTAAGATCTGCATGGCGACACCAAACCACAAGTAAGTCAGTTGGCACAGAGCGTGGGGAGGTGTGTCAGAGGATGCGCAGTTCCGTATTTCTGATGTCATACAGAGTTCATTTGAGGAAGGGGCTCACGACCACCCGAAGGACCCCTCACGACCACTCCCCACAATGATGCCTGCGCAGAAGATTGAGAACTTTCTGAAACAAGAACCATATAAGTCATCGAGGGGATGGACTTGACGCGATTGAGAGGTGGAGACTGGCTTATAAAAGACATGACTGAGAAAGCCAGGTGTGCGCCCACCACCGGAGGATCACCACATCTATCATCGTCATTGCGGGATCCAAGGGTGGTGATAACTCCCTCTCTCTCTCCTTTTCCTCTTTTTCCTTTCTTCTTATAAGTATTTCAATTAGAACCCACGTTGCCTACTGCTACGCTTTCCAAGTTCAGGTTGCTTCTACCATCAATAAAGCGTTTAATCGATCGTTTGGTGATGTTTCACCTTAATTTAGCCGAAGGGAATCACAGAACTGCCACGATCCTCCCTGAGCAGCCCAGTTTGGATTGTGACACATGGTGATGCAGGTTGTCCCCCTGCAGCCCACGGAAGTCCACGGAGCAGGTGGATGTGCCCTGAAGGAAGCTGTGACCCCATGGAGAGCCTGTGCTGGAGCAGGCTCCTGGCAGGACCTGTAACTGTGGAGAGGAGGCCACGCTGGAGCAGGTTTGCTGGCAGGACCTGTGGCCCCGTGGGGGACCCAGGCTGGAGCAGTCTGTTCCTGAAGGACTGCACCCCATGGAAAGGACCCACGCTGGTGCAGTTCATTAAGAACTGCAGCCCGTGGGAAGGACCCACTTTGGAGAAGTTCGTGGAGGGCTGTCTCCTATGGAAAGGACCTCACGCTGGAGCAGGGGAAGAGTGTGAGGAGGAAGGAGCGGCAGAGACAACATGTGATGAACTGACCACGACCCCCATTCCCCGTCCCCCTGTGCCACTCGGGGGGGAGGAGGGAGAGAAATTGGGAGTGAAGTTGAGCCTGGGAAGAAGTGAGAGGTGGGGGGAAGGCGTTTTAAAATTTGTTCTTATTTCTCATTATCTTACTTTGATTTGATTGGCAATAAATTAAATTAATGCCCTGGTTTCAGCTAGGATAGAGTTAATTTTCTTCCTAGTAGCTGGCATAGTGCTGTGTGTTGGATTTAGGATGAGAAGAATGCTGATAACACACTGATGGTTTAGTTGTTGCTAAGTAGTGCTTAGGCTAGTCAAGGACTTTCTTTTTCAGCTTCCCATGCTCTGCCAGGGGCACAAGAAGCTGGGAAGGGCCATTCTGTATTTCCTCCATAAAAACCCTCTCAGAAGTATTAGTATATTTGCTAATTGTCTCCATAAGGTGGTACCCGAAGTACATTAATGGTTTCAGTACAGAACCCAGATACCAGATAAAACTCAAGGTCACTGTTTTAATAACAAATTTCCCAGGCAAGACATCACTAATCACTGCAGAGCAAAGCAAACTGCAAAAACCAACACCAATCTTTAACATGTATGGCAACAAATGGAGCATGGTGCAGATCCGATAAACTCAGATCGAGAGCATAACATGACGCAACTATTAACAGATACAAAGTATCTTACAAAGTTGCTTCCTTCAAATTTTCTGATATTAAGCCTCCCTCAATAAGCAGATCTTGATACAAATTTGCAATTAAGTCCTAACAAGTTGCTTAGAGCAAGTATCACTTTTTAGACTAGAATTACATCTCATCTGTGTAATTCATTCATACTTAGAGCAAGTGATCATAAAAACAGTACAAAGAAGCTTCATGTTGACCCAGCTTTAATGACTCCAGGCCAAATGTGGTTGGTTCTAGTAATAAAAAGCTGGTTTGTGACTATGAGTCCTATATACCCCAAAATCTTTTCTCATTCACCCTCCAGAATAGAAGGAATTGGAAACAGCTATACCTTGGCTTGCAGCCAGGTACTTTTGGTTTACTTGTGCATATGGAGTGATGAGCCTGTTGATACAAAACTTAGCAGTCCTGTGAGCACAAGAATGGGCGGAGTCTAGCTTGGTACTCTCCAAGTTGGGTTGCCTTCTCTCTCCTGTGGCTTCTGTTCTTTTTTATTTTTATTATTTTTATTCTCACACACACATGCACAATTGTAAAGGAATCCCTGATCAAGCAAATGTCAGAACTAAAAGGATTCTTTCTGTGGATGGATCTGTGCATGCTATATGAAACTTTGTTGAAGCCAGTGAGTCACTGTGAAGAAACAAGAACCCATCCATGCAGAAACACATATTGAGTCATTAAAGCAAGCATGGCTAAAGCAGGTCAGAGGTTTCCTTCTGAGGCTCTGGCACTGTAACTCATTTCTGTCACCGATGTGTCTTGTTAATACTAAAATGCACAAAACTGTTACACAGTGGATGGAATTTCATGCATGTATAAGTGAAGAATAATTTGAAGTTTGTATCCTATTTTTGTGAAATGTGTGCACACTTTTTATGAGTGATTGTGTAGGTTAAAGTACTACATACATTAGTCTAAGAACACAGCTAATTTCTTAAATACTTGTTCTGTAATTTTGTGTAACATAATTTCACACATAATTCAGGAGTGCAGATTTTTAACAGTTCTCTTTGCCCTCAGCTGGAAATTCTTTCAACATTTCCAATACAATATGGACCCTTAAGTAGCTCCCAATCTTTTCTCCATAAATAAATTTGATATAGGATTTGTAAAGGCTGCTTGTGGTGTGGCAAGTTTTAATTTCAGAAAAATGAAAGGAATGAACTACTCTTGAATTTATTGAGGTGGTTGCTACTATCAGGAAAACTGTTTGATATAAAACTACTTTTTTCTAGGCAATAGAAGATAGCTTGACCCATTTAACCTGTTATATTGCAAATATATAAGGTCAATACTGTTTAATTTCTTTATTTGACACTTTCAAAGATGTATTACTTGCAAGAAGCTGGTTCATCCTAGGACTGAGATGTGCAAGTTTGTTTTTTTAATCTGAATTGTTTAGGTCACCGACTTAGGCTGTATCTTACCTGCAACTGAAGTAATGATAACTTCTATTACAATTCACTGTCAATATAGATGTTTTCTATTCTTTGTTCTCTTGACTACTGGTTTTCTTGAGATTGATTTACTCAAGCTAACTATTAAGTCAATAATTTGTTTTAAAGAAACTCCATTTCTTTCTCTTGAGAGAGAGAAGGGGGATGCCCTTAAATAACTAACAACACTTCAGTGCAAAGAGAAAGCAGGGACTCAAAAAGGATTAAAGGGTAAGTTCAAGGAAACACAGACAAAATTCAGACAATTAAATATTAGAATATTGAAGGTTGCTCTGGAAGTGTTGTGGAAGACTGGTAACATCATCCCTTAGGAAAAAAAAGGTAGGAGAAAAGAGCAACTTCTAATATTTATGCAGCTGATTTCAAACAAAGTCTAGTTTGTTTAATACAAGTTGCACAGTGGCTTGTTAATCTGGAAAGCTTGGATTTGTGTGTGTGTGTTTATAAATTTAGCTTTTGGTGCCTCAAGGTCCTGAGCACTCTGGCTTTTGTGCAGAAGAGTCTTTAGCCATGTGCTTTATTTAGGTGTGGTTGGCTTCTGGTTTCCCAGCGCCCAAGCTCAGGAAATCAAACTTATCTAAAGTTAAGCAAATACTTAAGGGTTTTGCTAGATCAGAGTGCCTGGAATGTCAAGGGCTGAGTTACTAGAGAGCACCTCTTGGAGACAGCCTCAGAGAATAGAATGTGCACTATAATATTGTAGCCAGTGGAATAATTATACTTTGCTTATATGGAGTTTTAATTAAGGATGAACCTTGAAATTAAAGAGAAGCCAAGATTGTGGAATTCAATTAATAGAAGTTTTTTGTGAACAATCTGGAAAAAACAAGGCATTTGCATTTTAAAGTTAATTGCTGCATTTTTTTTCTAGGTTTCAGTGCAAGAGACTTCTGTAGGAAACGCTGCTTAAAGCTTTATGTATTAGGCCGCTCAGATGAGGATCTGAAGGCTCATTTGGGTACTTTTATGTGAGAAGGGATTGCTGTTTATCACATTCAAATATTCTTCCCGCAGTAAAACTAAACATGAGTTTTGTGTGTGTCCTTGCACTCCACCAGCTTTTTTGGAACAGTGATCTGGGATACAGCAGGTGGCGTTTCGTGATCATACTTTCCTACCAATGCTATTTCCAGGGATAGCTTTTACCTGCAGTGTCAGTTATGTAAAGGCAGGGCAGAATGAACTGTTTGCCCTATATTTAACACATGCCACCTGTCCTGGTTTCAGGGTGGGGCTAAACCACGACACCACCTTAAAATGGAAAATCCAGGCATTAGTCAGCAAGCCTCTACTGGTTGGTAATGGGCATAGACCACAAACCTAGAGATTTACACCGTTTAATTTGAAACACTGCATTTATTAAAACAAGTCATCTTTGACAATGATCACAATCCAGTTTTTACCATATTCTGTAGAAATACTTATCAATGACCTAGGAGGCAGGCTGCTGCTGTTACTGCTAATACACTATTGAAAATTATAAAGGCTTACTTTGCTATACCTGCTCTACATTTAAGAGAAAGTTAGGCACCTTTTCCAACTTGATTTGGAAAAGTATTCATTTTTACATTCACATGGGATCTGGATTGTGCAGTCTTCAAAGGACTGATATTCTTCTGCTATAGATGCTTCTGCTTTTCTCCACGGGTTAATACCTCTTTTTCGTATTCTTTCCACAAGCATCTTGAGTCTTGGTAATGAAGGGTCACTTCCTCTGTGCTTCTCCCAAGTTAATTTTCTGCTTCAAAACAATGAAAATGAAGGTGAAGGGCTTAGTCATTGCAGGGGAGCTCAGGAACGCTTCCAGGCCTCAAGAGGAGTTTTGACTTATTTAATGAACCTTGTACGCAAGTTTAAATAACTTTTGAAACAAGGACTTGTTAGAACCTTGCAGCACTAGAAAGTAGGGAGACCTATAGTGATATCGGTTAACTATTAAGCTGTTTTTGGCCCCTGTATAGCCCTGACCCTGCCAAGAGGTGGCAAGCAATCAGTTGTAAATATAATAATTGAAGGAACTAGGAGAACTAGGAGTAATGTAATGGAACACTGCAGATGGGAACCTGGACAAATACCAGGTGAATGAAGAAAGACAAAAAGAAAATTCTGGATGACCACTTGTCGTGGTTTAGCCTCAGTCGGCAAGTGAGCACCACACAGCCGCTTGCTCACCCTCCCCCCTCCCCAGTGGGATGTGAGAGAGAATCGGAAGGGAAAAAGAAAACTTGCGGGTTGAGAAAAAAACAGTTTAAGAATTGAAATAAAAAAATAATAATAATAATAGTAATAAAATTGCAATGAAAAGGAGAACGAGAGAGAGAGAAACAAAACCCAGGAAAAACAAGTGATGCAACTGCTCACCACCTGCTGACCAACACCCAGCCAGTCCCCGAGCAGCGATCGCTGCCCCCCGGCTAACTCCCCCCAGTTTATATACTGAGCATGACGTCATATGGGATGGAATAGCCCTTTGGCCAGTTTGGATCAACTATCTTGGCTGTGCCCCCTCCCAGTTTCTCGTGCCCCTGGCAGAGCATGGGAAGCTGAAAAAGAAAGTCCTTGACTAGGGTAAGCACTACTTAGCAACAACTAAACCATCAGTGTGTTATCAGCATTCTTCTCCTACTAAATCCAAAACACAGCACTATGCCAGCTACTAGGAAGAAAATTAACTCTAACCCAGCCAAAACCAGGACACCACTACATGAACTTTGGCAGAAAGCCTATGGGGGCTATGGCTCGAGATGACCACCTGAGACCACTGGAGACCCCCACGGGACATGCACAGTTAAAGATGATGTTATATAAGACATGCATTATGTAATCTACATAAATCAGAATACATATATGTATGAGAAAGGAGGAGTATGTAGCTGTTATAGATGTCCATTGTAAAGCCCTAACCTAACTACGCTTAGTTAATAGATTGTCTGAGAGCAGAGGTCTAAGGTGACCCTAACTAAATTATACAATATGGTTTTGTCTAAGTTAACAGATTGTCCAGGAGCAGAAGTCTGGGTGATGTATTAATGTCTTTATCAGTAAACCGTGAGGAGTTACTTAAGACCTGCCTAGAAGGAAAGTAGGGGAAAGGCAATTCTGTCAGGGGGAGATCGCAACCACCGACTCATGGGCCTCCTACCACAATTACACCCCAGACTCAAATTGAAGGACAACTGAGCATACTCATTAATTTAAATAGTAGGCAAAGAAATTTTAACCAATCATAGCACTGCATATGTATTAGGGAATTAAATATGGTAATGAATGCGTATAAATAGAGGCTGATTTGGTGATTCGGTGTGCTAGCTTTGTGGAATTACCACCTAGCACCCATCTCTGTGCAGAAATGAAATAAAGCAATATCTCTCCTGAGTGTGTGAGAATCGGCTGATTGCACACCAGGTAAAGAATCTGCTTTTCGGACAACAGTAGTGTATAGGTCTACAGCTATTCAAGTTGATTATTATTATTTTTTTTCTTAAGGTTGTTTCAGGTTGCATCCTTCTAAAAATGTTTTACTGCAAAATAAGCAAAGACTTGTTTGTTTGTTTTAAAGCTATGTCTGTTGTGGCTGCTTACATGCCCTTGTGCTGCCACATACTCCTTAGCAAGGTTATTAAAAGTAGATGTTGCTTGTACACCCCCTTCCCCCTCTGTTACTTTTTTCTGTCTGGACCTCCTAATAATTCCAGCAGCACATGCAGTGAAAACTGAGATAGGCTGACTTCACCTACCTAAGCACAGATGTTGGTTATTGCAAGTACTGATGCTCTAACTAACTACAAAACTTTTCATACACTCTCTAAGTCAGGTAAGTCCCTATGCCAAGCAGCAACTCAAAATAAATGCAGAACCACTGATAGCAGAAGGAAGTTGAGTTAGGGACCATCTGCACAAATCAGACATGTACAAGTCAATGGAATGCATCAGAGCCATCTGAGCCTGAACCTGGTATCTGCATGAAGGGTAAAAGTGGTGTGATAGTTATAGGAGACTCCCTCCTAATGGAGGATGAAGGCACCAATCTGACAACCTGACCTGATGTCTTCAGAGGTTGTGGAGGGGCTGCCCAGACTTGTTCAGCCTTTGGACTATTACCTCTTCAGCTTTCTCTCAGGGGGAAAAGGATTCTCACCCATGAGTTGGCGGGGCT